>JARJDV010006043.1:0-100779 GCA_030264675.1 Anaulacaspis nigra | reverse complement strand
CAAGTAGTCAGTTGAGTTTAGGATTGTGCATAGATTAGCATTAACAAAATAAAGTTATAAAAAATCTGTTTTTTAATGCCTATCTATACCTGTGGATCATCTGTAAAATATGCGCCCTCGGTGCCGACCCCTGCTCTACACCATAAGACCCCATTACCCATATTCACTTAACTATGGTTTCTAGAACCATAATATTAATCTTTTTATTTTTGTATTAAATTTTTAATGAATAAATTTCATTTGTGAGAGTATCAGTATTATAGCATTGAAGTATTACAATTTACAGAAGGTTTCTCCGCTACATTATGAAAAACCAATAATGTATTAGTCCATAATATTTTATACTTTTTGTAACGTATATACAAACTGTGAACAATTTATGATTAATAATATTTGTGTATGATAAACCGTCATTCATACATATCTATTCAAAATAATACTTGCCTTAGTCATTTATAATAAAATACTATAAAATCATACACTAGCGCATTCGACAATCAGTGCACAATGCGTCGATTCAGGGATCTGAATTAATTAGATAAAATTAAAAATACTGTCATTTACTTGTTAAGGTAATGAACTGAAACCTTGCTGCCAATAATGAACTATTTCTTATAGATTATATTAATTTATAATTACTGAATGTCCAAAATCATGGAAATAGATGTTACAATCGCTAGTCCTACCTAATGAGATGTTAACATAAACATTGTTTGCGATTGGCAGTTATTTGTAAACGGAATACAGCGTATTGCATGGTTAAGATATGTCTTAAGGGGCTATAAAATTACAGAACCTTATATGTTACATATATAAAAGAATTAGTTTAAAAACGATACAATGGGCTTAATGTGTCTGATCAAAACGAATACATACTATGAGGGAAATTAGATGCGTTGTTGCAGTTAACTATAAATTACTCTACTTCTTTTTGTAATTAGTTCGTACGCGTTTTTCGTCGTTATAAATAACTATACATAGGTATTTACAATGTGAAACGTAAACGTGAAACGAATTTCTTAGTTTGTCGTGATGATGAATGTCTACCTGAATGTACATTTCATATTAATGAAACAATTTAACCGCTTTAATAAATCAATTGAAGGATGATTGTCACATGGAACAAAAACGATGAGAAATATTTCGAAATTGAGGTATCGTTGCAATCAACACTTGCAAAATACAAATGAATACCGAAATTGTGATGTTTCTCGTTTTCTTTTGGCAGCATATTGAAATTCATATATTGCAAGTATGTAGAGCACGCGATTGCACTTGAATCAAACGTATATACACAACGTGAGCAAATGAAAAGTTGATAGTTCTGTTTATAGTCTTAGAATAGAATTCTAGCTAAATTCGTATATATAATATTTATATACTTATCTTAGTTATTATAGAAATTTCATTTTGTTATTAATAATTTACTAAGGTATCAAGAGGTGTGTATATGTGAAAGAGGGACCAAGACATCATTGCAAGCGGAAAGTATTGCTTTTTCATACGCGCTAAATGATTTCTCTTAATTATTATTAAATATTCTCTTTGCCATCGCTTATTTCTTATCTGAATTATATGGCCGATAGACTTCTATGCGCACTTTTAATAAATTCGTCCATCAGCGTATTTATATATTCTTTGCAAATGTAAATATAATTAATCAATAACCATTTCCATCACTTTGGTCCAATGTAATTCCTTAATTCTCGCAAATTATAGTTCTTATTTAAATCAACACACAACAAGTGTATGTACCAGAGCACGCTTTCTCGTTATCGTTATATTTTAAAAAAACGCAGTGTCTGCAACTCAATTGTTCAACAAAATATTCTTTCATAGTTTTTGAATACTTCCACATCCTTACGACACATGTATATCACAGACCTACAATTTAATTACGCTTATTATTAGTTAGGTTGCATTTCGTGAACTGTTGGTTATTAATGTCTCTATGAATATTTTTTTATGTTTTTCGAGTTTTTTCATTCTTAAGAGAATTCAAATAGTCATATAATACTTTAAAATAATTTCTCATTAATTACACGCCGCATACGCTCAACTTCCTGTCATCGCGTCATAAATAAGCACTGAACTCCATATCATTTGCATACATTCATCTAAGTAACTTAATGTAACAGGAAACTTAACTCAGTCAATATACCGTACCCTACCTCAAAAACCTCTCTCTTCACGTCAAAATAGTAATTTCAGTTCGCACTAATTACTTCCTTAGACAATGCGTTAATTTCGAATGCCAATCCATGTGTTATAATTTGTCCATTCACGAGGCATAAAGGTATTATTAATTACGTTTGACATTCACACACTATTTACATAAATAGCACGCGCGTCCAATATAGGGGTACTCCTAAGTATGTTAGTGCAAGTGGTCCGTGCTGAATGAGCTATCAGACTACAGGTCGAATGATATCATTCGGATGACTATTCTGATTGCTATCATTATGCCGTGATACGCATTGCTACAACAAAGTATAATTTAATTGAAAAGTTCAACACTTGTTATGCGACCAATACAATTATCGGATACATACAGCTTGTTTGCGTTCCCATGTCTTCATTGCAGACTTATATTTCTCAAACTCATGGCACCAATCTGAATAAATCTTCTGATAATCATTGCTCTTGGCTGGTGGTGAGCAGCGATGTGCATCAACTGTAACGTTATACGAGCACAGAAGGGATGCACCCATCCAGCAATCATAACGGCCGGCATCCGCTTCAGTTACAGCAATAATGACCAAACCATGCTCGGACGTTTCAATGTACTTATCTGGTCTAAAGACAATCTTATAGCGTCCTTTCTCCTTCGAATAATGATACCAAGTAATGGTCTGTGATGCGAGGACAGCTGGCATTTTCAGAAAACAGCCCAAATGCAAACTCTGTCCCCAAGTTACCACCATCTTCTTCTTCACCACGCTGCTATCGCAGACGTCAATTGTGCTGTTCGAAACGTCTTGTAATAGCCTGCAATATATTAAACAGATATAGATTCGGCATTTCAATTACGATTATTTCATCTAAAGACAATCGATTTACCCTGGTGAATATGGCTTGCAGACGTTATTATCCTTATCCCAGCCGCAGTACGGGTCATGAACACATCGTAGGCAATTGTCGTAACGACGATTGCACATCACCAGGTCGATTTGTTTGACGCGAAAATCGGAGGCAACGTATAGCGCTTTGTGAAACTTTGAAATTTCCATGACTTGAATTGGCTCTCCGGGAGTCACGTCAAATACATCCAATAAAATTGAAGTCGATTCCTCGTCCTTTGTCCATTGTACAATTTTATGTACACGTCCGTCATCTAAAGTTAATCAGAGTTTTGTATAATATCATAAACGCAATCAATAGGCAATATTTACTTGTGCCAGCGTAAAAGACCGTGTAGTCAAGAACAGCACCACCAATATCCACTTTGATCTTATCAACAACCAGGCGCGTGAAAAACAAGTCACGTTTGAAGAACACAGGCTTTTCGTGTTCGTGCATTACGGCAGAATCCATGAGCGGATGAGACCGGATGAAATTAAGCACTGTATCCGGCAACGTCTCCGTATCATTGACACACGTTCCAGGTCTCGGCTCCGGCACGCGACTCGAAAGCACCGGTAGCCAGGCGGATGAACTGGTCGCCTGCTCCTTAAACTTTCCACTGAATGCTGCCTGAATATCGTCCAAGGTGAACGTACATATTGCCGAACCCATCAATCCGTTTGTCGATGTCGTGAATGTTCCATAAAATTTATTATTATCGCCTGGCACTTTATAGATGGACTCTACAACGATACACACCCAAGATGATTTAGAATTTCGATTTCCATATTCGAAATAAATACATTATTGTTGAATGTTTCAAACAACTTACGTATTTCGTTAAAGTAGAAAGGAAACTCGCCGGGTATGGAGCAATTCAATCGTGCCTTCAAATACGTGGCCCAGTTCTGTGCCAGAATGTTCTTTCCGCCCGTGTCCTTCTTGCATACGCGTGCCACACGTGAATATACGCTCTTTCCGCAGTTAATATACTCAACGGCCGTCTCCCGGAAGAAAAAGAAAACGTACTCGCCGATATCAAAGGAGCCAACAAAATTGGGTTCTGAAAGCAATAAAAGCGCATTAATAATTACATCAAAGCATGACTACGAACAATTCAATTCATTGTATTTCCCCTGCCGGCGTTACAGTAGCGTACGACTGTCTGAGTTATTAAAGATGAATTCAAAAAGCACATTTGCTGATTAATCTCGTCCAAAAATTCAATCATGCTCCGAGCGCATACAGCACACAAGATATCGAAAGTGAAATGTCGACGAAGGGTAGGAGAGCTACCAAAACGCAATTCAATTACTTCTAAGCCGTGCTTATTTCATTGATCACGGGTACGTGCACAATTAAAACGTTCCAACCCTCATAGAGCCATTGATGATTATTTATAGCAGGACGTGCACATGTTCGAAGGAAGTACGTTGATTGAAATCAATCTGAGTAGATGCACATGGGATCCAATTAGGTTATTGAAAATACTTCAGGTGAAGTTAACAGCTCTGCAGCATCCCATCACCACCCAAATCAAATTCAGGTAGACATTGCACCCATCGTCATGGCAACGATAAGAATGTTGGGAACTACTCATATGGCCAAGTCGGTGAGCTCATTTAATAGGTAACCAGATATTCAAAGAGTATGCCGTTGATATAGACACCCGATTGTTGGTTGAGTCGGTCAACAGCTAAATGTCTGTTGCTGTGCAATCCTTCAATTAATGCTGTAATGCACAGATTCTAGAAGTGACCACTCGTTGTGGATCATGAGGGCAAATCCCCCAATATTGATTGATCACAGTGGTTTCACTCCAAGTAATAACACTGCTTCTTTGCAAGTCATCATTAAGAGCTTCTTGATTTGAGTTCTTTCTTACCTAGGAGATTATCATTCATTCATATAATGCCTTATCTCATCGTTCATCACAATTTGTACCATAAGTCTCAATTCTAATTTCAAGGCAGCCATTTGGTGCAGCAAAAGTTCAATAAATGTGAAAAGTGCCCCCCCCGTTTTAATTATCACTGCAGTCTCATTGAGATCGGAAGCCTTTTGTCTTTCTTCCATCATGCTGTAGCAGAAGCAAAGAGACAGTCAGTCGACGCTGAAATTATCTTCGACATTGCAACGAAGCAGGCGCCTCAACACCATTCGGCAAGTCATCAGCAAAGGAAGAGAAAGGACCAGTGCGTGATAAGAGAAGCGCTTCCAATGCTAGCAAGCAGCGCGCACGAATTTTGCTCGTAGTGTATCGAAGAGAATCGAATTGTGTTGCTGTGTGGGCCCCCACTAAAGTGCTATTTCTTCTTGATTCTGTTTCATTCGCTCCCGCGAGCGTCTAGAACAGCACAAACGAGTTACGGGTGGCAGAGTAACGGCTGCTAATCGGAAAAGAGATTAAGCGCCGCAGAACGACGAGGAACTTTTACTACAACTCCATCAACACAATTTCTCATCGTCCGGGCGCGAAAGGATCTATTAATGCACTGCGTACCGAAAGTGAAAAAATCACATTAAAATAGTAGTATCTAGCAGTGAGCCAAAGACGCTGAAAAAGGCGCACTTCCTAGTAAGAAAGGAGCGGCAATGATTAACTTTGCTGTTTGTTCGACCATCCACCGAGTCGGCTGCCTGCCTTATCGCGATAAATTCCATACAGTTAAAGAGGCAAAAGCATGGCATGCCCAACGCGGCGTCGTTTCTGCGGCGGTAAATGGCATGGAAGTAATACGACGTTACCCACAACGCCTGGTGCTGTCTTCAGCGGGAATTTAATGCGTATGGCTCTCGAGGTTTTGGCTTTGGCAGTTTGGAAAATAGTTGATTTTCCACGTTTGTGCCGCCAAACAACGAACGAACGTCGTGCGGCTACAAAAAGCGTTCATTCATCGCATTCGCTTCATTCAATGCAAACTTGTGAAATTATGCAACTTCCCAAATGCGTTCGCTTGCTCTTCCTCCTTGGATGCCAACCACAAAAGCGCATTGATTTCCGTCGACTTCATTATACGGCGGCGCGAAAGTGATTACAATTTCTCGATGCGCAAATGCACTTCGCCTGGAATATTAACAAAGTAAATTGTACTTACTGTCCAGCCACTTGGAGTCGTACTTGAGCGTCCGCTTGAAGGTGAACTCCTTGCGTCCGGTGGTCAAGTTATACAGATCCGTGCGGAAGATGACCGTATCCGCCTTGGTGAATTCTGCATTCGTTCCGGAATAGAGTCCCGCCTGATCGCCGGGATTGCCATGTTCCACCCACACCGCGGTCGTATTGTCAGCCGGATCATATGGGCATTTCGCAATGCCGGCGCCGATTCCGGGCACAAATATTTGCCGATTTAAATGCGTCAGGTTGGCCTAAAATCACATATAATGTTATTGTATTGCACTCTTTACGAGCGCGCGGCAATAAACATACAACGCGAAATTTACAGCGCGCCTCGGCAAGCAAGTCAGGTGCGCCCGCCGTTGCCGCCTCCTTGCCTGCTTTATCATCTCCCATAATCAGCCATTCAATAATTGCTTCATGGTTCGAAAGACGTGGAGGGCGGCAAGCGGCTATAAAATCCGCAGGCGACTATTTGCACTGTATATGATAGCGATAGCAATATTTGCTGCCGAGACTTCTACCTTGAAATTACGTACAAACGGCACGAACAGTTATACGAGCGGTGCCACCGTTTCGCTATAACGCATAAATGTTATGCATTTTGGGGGACGGCAGGCAGCGCGTCGATTTTGCGTTTACGGTTCTGCCGCGAATATAAACTTGCTTCCCGTCGAGTATCTACCGCAACGGAACGGTAGGCGGTGGTGGCGGTGCAAGTGGAATGTGTCTGCGTGATGTTCTCCTTATCCTTATCGCATTTGGCACTCGCATCACAGTGTATTACTTTTGCGTAACACGAATGCGTATAATGTAACATCCTTCCTTCACCCCTTACCTATTCGCGCCCTCTTTCAATTAAATATTTGTAATTTTTAACCCGCGAACCCAACGTAAAAGTTGGAATTAATAATCATAAACAAAAAATAAAGTTTAAGATGTAGTGGCATTATGTTTAACTTCTTAAATTTTCTTTTACAGACTTAAAGAATACACTTTATCCATTTGGTACTCAGCGGGGGAAACATGGTTTAATCTCATCGCGGGTTCACCCACCTTGGTGATTATTATTAATTCAAGCATCATATACACGTCTGGAACGTAACGAAGAAGCCTGCCGCATAAAATGATACGGTGGGTGCCTGCCGCCTGCTGCTCGCTGGTCCATGCATGCGATTCATGCGAAGGGGAGAACAGCATAGCACCGACGACGACGACGACGATGGTGGTGGAGGCGGCAGCGACAACGCGTACGAGGCACGGGCTGCGGCTTAGTTGCAAAATTAAGTTTGCTTTAGTTTCATATTAAATGCTCACTCTATCTCCCCGCATCTCTCATCGGCGGCGCACTGCACCACCGTGCGCGTACTACCATGTTCATCTTTCGCATTAAATAAGATATACATTGTGCAGTGTGTGCTCCCCTCAGAGTTCAACATGATGATACATTTGTACTTTTCACTTGCATGTTTCTTTTTTTCCCGTAGACCCAAGTCAAATGCAATGTATTTGGTCTATTTTTAATTACGCTCGCTCAGCCCGCCCACGTTCACTTTGTACTACATTCTCCTTAATTAAATGCAGACTCAGTTCGTGTGCTTGACTCGTGGATTAAATGTTTTTATTGTTCAATCGTTTAGCTTTTTTCGCTTTCATCCCTCTAGCAGACGGTTGGTCAACACGTTGTCTGCATGTACTTAGATACGTTCATTTCGCGTGTAATCTATCGCAGCATGAAATTTGCAATTTCGTATAAATGCCATGGCGTTCAAGCAAAATTACACCAGTGTTTTGTTAATTTCGCTTTGTTATCTCGCTCTCCACCTGTATCCCCGGTCTCCTCCTAAATAATTAATAAGTAGTCTGCTGTTTTGGAGACAACACACAAAATAATCACAGCGCAGTAATGCAACTCGCTGTCATCGTGCATGCGCGAGCAATTAGCCAACGATTTCTTCTTGGCAGTAAAGTTCTCGTTAAATTACAACAAAGCAAACAATTATCCTATCATTAAACCTGCCCCTACTCTTTTATGATTTAATGTTTTGTTTCTTCAAATAAATTCAGCAATTATGTGAAAGCACACACACATCATGCGTTATAATAACATTTCTCGACTCTACGCGAAATGCACGAAATTCACGCTAAATGTTTGACAACTTCTTTAGTACTTACATGAATAACCCAATCCTTGGGGTTGTGCGCATTCGTTCCGCAAACGTACAATCGTTCCCCATTTCCCATCGACTGGATAACTCTGATGTGATTTCGGCAATCAAAATGCTAAAACAAAGAAACACATTGTTTAGTAAATTTATATCTTGAATAATAAGATTCAGCAATATCGCACACACTACGTTTATTTGTTTCATTCGGAGCCGATGGCAATAAAAGGTAAAATTATGTGCTCCCCAAAGAGTTCCTCGAGGAAGAGGTGCGAATAACATGCCAATTTCAGCATGATTGGCGATCATCGACTTCACGTTCAGCTGCTCCTATTTTCCTCTCTATCCCCGCTGGGAAGTTGCAAGTTTCCCGAAGAATGTGCGCGTTGCGTTTCTTTTTCAGCAAACACTTCAGGGAATGCTGCGCGCGCGGTTAGGTTATTTGTATTTGATGCACTGAACGCGCGTAAACACGGGGGAGGCAAATCGCACGGGCAAGTTTTATGAGTTGAGCATCGTTTTCGTCTGGGGAGGGTTATCGGCTGAAAAAAGGTGTAGCAAAATAGACTCGCCGCCGCCACTACTAAGTAGAAAAGTTAGGAAAGTGTAATGTAACGCATTTGAATCGACGACGAGCAATGTCGAAAAGTTGTTCGGTTACACCACCAGACGGCCCGCCGCTAGCCGAGGTGATGAAGAAATGTGTAAAAAGTCACATACTACACCATCTTTGCAACATACGTTTGTTCGGCACCGACTCAAATAAAGAAGTCCAATTTTGATGATGGCCACAATGCGGTTTCCTTCAACTGCCTCCACCGCAAGCAACACCAACAGCAGTGGTTTGACGAATGCATGTACATGCCGTGTATTGGTGATGTGATACACACGACTCGTTTTGTTTTAAACTTTTATAGACTTTTGCGACAGTCGACCGCTTGAACACAATTCGCACGCGGATAGTGGTGAGTACCCCAGCATATTGGATTTACGCCCAAATGCACACGACGCCTTCCTCTTTTGTACCAACGTGTTTCACACATCAATTGCATTCACCTTGCGCGCTCAACAAACAAATAACCGAATACTGAAAACGTGAGAGGGTTTGGCAATAAAACATACTAGATTCGGCAGTGGTCAAATGTGTTTCCAACAACAACAACAACAACAACAGCCATTTCCCTCAAGTTCCATATTCAACGACGAATGTAATAATAAAGCAACTTCTCAGTAAAATATAAAAGATTAGAAGAACAAAACCCATTCGTTGCTTTACTATTGTGCACTCAAATTGTGTTCGTGTAACGCACGCTGGCTTTTCCGAGAAGCAGGCGAATAAACTGCAAATCCACTTACACGTTGCACATGCACTGCCGACAAATAAAATTTTATATTTCCAGTGATATAAAAGGCGTAAAAGTATCTGTAATTTCGTTACACCGACCACGCTTAACTCAGCCGCAATCCGACTGACTTACATGCTAACAATAACAAACATAACCACCATTCGCGTATCAAACAGCGTTAGGTACTACAACTTTTCTCTCTTGCGCTGTAGCCGCAAAGTCTTCAATTCAAAATCACCAAAGTTGTTTCGCATGTCTCCTTTTTGTTTTACGTCCATTTAACGACGGAACACGTTGTACACCATCGTCTTGTTCTTAATTATTTACGTGCTTACTGCCAATTTCCGTGTTAGGTTGTAGACGCGCGCGCACGCTCCAGACTTGGAGATAGTAAATCAAATTCTATGAACGTAAAAGACAAACAGAAGCACACCGAGTGCGCGCAAGAAGTACCAAAAGTAGAGAGCTAAAGTGATACGAACGAGCCAATAAATCACAGTGCTCATGTGTCTGTGTTATTCACTTGTTTCTAAACTTTATACAACAATTCCAACAAAATAAAAACATCTCCCTCACACTCGGAGTTGATAAAATGACGCTCGCCAAGCCAGGATGACAATAGTCATAAATAATTTTTTGTTTAGGCGAAAATGTTCATTAAAGTCACCTAATGAATGAATTACCCGTGCAATTTAAGATCATGTACAAAAATGCGCAAATTAAAAACATCATCAATTTCTATTAGCCCGCCACGTAAGAATAATTTAAAAATATATTTAAAGCTAAGAAAAAATCTAAAAATTTTAAATCTGCAAACAAAAATAACCGGTGATGATACGAATGAAAATGGTATAGCACAATGTGCATAGAAAAAAATGCCAAATGCAAATGCAAACATTGATATTGATAATAAATCACAATGTTCAGCCTCACGTGTGCAACAATGGCCGAATGAACACAAAAATGAGTTTTGCTGTAGTGGCTGTAGCGATCGCTACTACTGTTTTTTCAAACATATCCTCTCAGCTCCGGATGTTTTAAGAGTGCAATTTTGGCGTGCATTGTTTGTTGCACTTTTGTTCCGCGCGTATTTGACACGATACGATGTGTTTTGTGCGCGCTCACTATCATCATGTCTGCACTAGTCATAGCAATAAAAGTTATGCATGTATAAAAGATTGCACCGGAGATTCAATGATGGTTATTATTTGTTTGCGATCTGATTATGTATTTTGCAGTATCCAGTCAAACGATCTTTTAAAAAACCTAATTAACTAAATAAATAGTTTTTCATTAATGGGATTACTCAAACGCAAGGAATGGCAAACAATTAATTAACCTCATTTCGTCCTGCTGTTCCTGAAAGGAAAATGACAAAGCACTATTTACAATCCCCCTTCGAGAAAATAAGACGCGAAAAAATTCGGGCGTATAAAGTAATTTCACTTTGTTTGTGCGTTTCGAGGCAAGAAACGTGCGCTTAAGAAGCGTTTTAACAAGCGAATTAAATAGTCTATATGTTTACGGTGGCTTCGAAGGAAGGCGAGCGAGTGAGGCATTCGGCGGTCGAATAAAGACGTGGAATTTGCGTCGTCGTCCTCGTCGCCGCCGCCGTTTGTGTGTGAGCGTGCACCTGCTCTGTTCCCAAGTGCCAACTAAAGCTCAGATTTATGCGACTAAAATTAAACGTTACGAACCGTTGAATGTGCACGAAATTGGCGGCAGTGGTGGTGGCACCAGCAGTGGCGGTGGCATAGGCGACGCGTGCCCTTCCATATATATACACATTATAAGTTCACCCTTGTAGCGCACACACACGCAGCGTCGCGCGTGCTACGAGGAGAACGACGAAGGCATGCACATCAGTGCCGCATAATTGTCCCGATATCGCTCACAGATTCAATCGTCCTTGTAATCAAACTTGGCGACGCTCGACGCACTTGAGGTAATCGCTTGGGAATTGACTCAGTAAACGCGCGCACACATTATACACATGGAATCACGATTGAATTCATCCATCATTCATAATTTGAATAAATTGTATTCGAAAAATACTAAGTATACCTAAATAGTATCCATCTGGAATGTTAATTAATTACGAATTACTAGGAAAGTAATAAAGTTTCCATATAAGGGTACTACTCCTAACATCATTAAGACAAAAACGACGCATTGAATCACTACTAAAAATACGAATCTTCTAGTTATTACTGCGAATGTTTTGAACCTAGACTGTAGATCTGAGATATCAAAAAAGGACCATCCCTCCTGTAATTATATTTCGAGTACTCATTTTTTTATCTTGCTGATACCAAGATGAAATACTTTCAGAACTACCCCTAAATGTTCCTAATGTATTCTAAGGTAGTAACTAACGACGTTGGGTTGAGAATTGTATAGAAGGGCGGCAATCGCATTATTTATAAATCGTGTTTACATAAAAAATAAATAATTCTTAAGAGCATTGGGCAGAATCCAAAGTCCTGAAATATTTTGATGCGTCCGGAGGAGCGCTTAGCCTTGAAGGAATTCTGGCTATTTTCCCGGGGAACGACTGGAACGCCGGCAAAAGCAAAAAGACCATAAAGCATATCTCTGCATAATATTCTTGAGCGCCTTTACTGATAACACGCGTACCACTCACACGGCTCGCTTGCGGGTTTCGGGGAAAGTGAAAAAAGCGTAGCACTAAACGTCGGTAATTCGAATGCGAAACGCGCACCCGCACTGATGAGATGCGTGGAAGCGGATTGCAGTGCGGAGGGTTGCCGACACCACTACCATTGCCGCCACTGCTACCACCGCCGTCGTCTTCTTCAACGACGACGAAGACGAGCACGCGAATTAATTCTGATTGGAGGAATAAACATAAAGACGCAAAAAGCAAGCAACGCACCGGGGGCAGAAATAAAATAAATTTTATTGCTCCGGCACACATCTAATAATCATGGGGATGTGTCTGTCGGGCTGTTTCTCAAAAGAAGCTCGGTTTTCGTGCACTTTTCCGGTATGCGCTGCTGGTGCGCAATCAAACGAAGGACCCAATGGTTTTATCACTCGGAACGGTGAGCAACGCGTGCAGCGCTCTCCTTCGGCTGTTTTTAAAAAAGTAGGCGCGCACCGTGTGCCACCCCTTCACGTTTTATTTGTTTTCTTTTATTATTTACACCCAAATTCACCTAAAGCATTTGAACTTTGCGCCCGGAAAAGTTTATCAAAGTTTACAACGATGCGAAAGGGTTCAAAATGAGTGTAATTTTATGAATATTTAAACGTGATATTAAAAAGTTTCCTATTTCGTATAAAACCCGTTGAAATGTGCATCAAAGTTAAATAAAAAATGTTTCAAAACGTCAAAATATTTTGAATTAATGAACAAGCGTAACAGGAAAAGTGCGAAGAAAATGAAACAAAGTGGCATTCAATTGAACTAATAAATAATTTCGTATTCCTCACGCGCCACAGCCAGGCTAGAAAAGCGAAACGAAACGCATTAAACACGAAATGCACAATGGTGGCGGCGACGGCGGCGGTGTTGGCGGCATCTAATTTAATCTCTGAAAGAGGGCACACGCTGGAAAAGTGCGAAAAGCGTTGGGTTTTGCGCGTTCGACAAGTGCGCGTTCATCGTAGATGAAAAGTTATCCTGCGCGACGCGTTATCCTTGTTCCTATAAATTCGCGAACGCCCGCAACGTGACAGTTTTACATACTGCCTGCTTTATATTCCATTTTCTATCGGGACGGCGGGCGGCGCGCGAGTAAGTTGATAGAAAACCGCACAATCAAGTTGCAACTTTTCTCACATGCGCAGGATGAAGACAAGAGGCGACGGCGGTGGCGGCAGCGACGGTGGCGGCTAACAAAATGAATGCAAAAACGCGCGAGAATGGCTCTCGCCGCAGACGGCAAATCTGTTAAGTGCATGCTCAACATGTAAACAATTTTAGTGCGCATTAATAAAATATTGCTAAACTTTAATTTTTCCCTCAATAGCATCACCTAACCTTACACCATTATTATTTATGCTCATAATCAAAGTAATTTAATCCGCCCTTCAGCAAGTGGACAACGCACGATCGGTAAAGTGCGGAAAACGACTAAACAACAACGCGCGTCCAGCAATGAAGCGTAAGAGTAAATACTCCTGCCTCCGAACTGCCACGGGTGCCGCCGACGAGGACTTTGTTTGCGCTACAATATGGTATCAAATTACATACAGTATATGGGCAAACACAATATAAATATACGTTTATACGAAACAATAGACTGTGCTAATCACGATGACGCATGCATCAGGACGCGAAGAGCGCGAGTGCAAATAGGTAAATAAAATGAGAAAAAAAAGTGCCACTGGTTTCAATGGCCGTAATGTGCACAACATGGGGCTGAAGGGGTTTGTTGACACAACCAATAAACATATGAATAACGAGGCGCACTTGTAGACTTGATGAATTGGCAGCGTTTACGCATGCATTAATAAACGTCAGTCAAGCAAAACGTGAGGAAATTTAACACGTTTTTCTCGTCCGCTCTCACTTTTTACGCTACCCTCCCCGAAATATATTTATTTACGTACGTATACGATATACGAATTATTTTACGATTTCGTATAAACGAGCCGATAGCGTGCATACACAATTCCGTCGCTGCCGTCGCCGCCACCCTTTTAACCATACGGATATTAGGGCCGCAGATGGCGCTACCGTATTGTGTGCGCTGCCTCCTTGGCGACGACGTTTATTCGTTTGTTTTATACCCCCCTTCGACGAAAATATGAATATCAAATGCGCGCACTATCATAAAATCTATGCTTTATTGCGACTGCAGTACGGCCATGCGTGCTGCGTTGCAGCCGAACACTCGGTGTATTTCACAAGTGTGTATATTCACGGAATCGTGGGGGTATGAATGTCGCTGACAATGGTGAATTATTTTCCCATTTATTCCCGATAGGGTTAGAGCTCGTGCGCGCTCGGCTCTAATGACGCACAAACTGCCCCCCGTGTTGTGTGTGCGTATAATAATATTCATTTATTGCAAACCCGCTGCTGATTAACTTTAGCTCGCAATGAGCTTGGGAATTCTGAAGAATTCATGGGGTTGAGGCACCACGACCAAAGGAACAATGCTAGCCGAGCGCGCATGATTTCGACACGTTTCACGCTTGTGCGTTATTTATGGATGCGGTTTGGAAAAATAAAATTTTAATTTGCAATCATCAAAACACTTTGGATATTTGATTAAAAATGAAATACGCTATATAGACTGAGTGACTGGTGAAATGAAAGAATAAATACGCGAATGGAATTGAGTGGATGGCGCTAATTTTAATAAATTTAATAAAAGCCGCACGCATTAGCATACGCTCTAACCCGAGCAAGCTGTGCTGCTGCGGCGGGTGATGCTGTTCGATGCGATTGCGGTGGGCTCGCCAAATGCAAATGATGATATTCCATCCCCGGCATGCATATTGTGCGTAATTGCCTAATTGAAATTGAGGGTCCTTCGACTGAGTGGCTTTTATTGTACTTTTTTGCCGCCGTCCGTCTGTCGCGCACTCTTTCTATATATACGTATTTTGTTTAAACGCTAACGCGGATTCGGCCGCCAATTGAAATATTAATTTCATTTCCGGCGTTTTCGCCGCTTGCTGCGCGTTGCATTCATTTCGGCAAGTGGCACTTCTTGCGAGCGCAACGAGTTGTATTTCATTTCGTCATCAACGGACCGACCTCGAACGTTTCGTTTGCTCCGCCGGCAATTTGTAATTCAAATTCTTTTTCTTATGCCGCCTTTCGAAGAGAGTGCCACTCGCGCACGATTCAATTGCCGCCCAAATTGCTGGCCAATTTTGCATTACAACGCTTTTTACTTTTCGCCGCTTTTCGATATCGCACCCAATGAAAAGGAAAACGAATTGAGCATCGTCCGTTTTTTTATTTCCACGTTTGTTAAATTAATCGAAAACTAGTCGAACGCGCCAATCGCTGCAAACGTGATGTAATACAAACACATATTAATTGCAGTTTGATGTTGCGAGCAATTGACAAAATGTTTTATTTTATTTTCGTTTCACGTCGGACGAAATCCTATAAACGATAAAACTGATGAGTGTATAGTGAATGTTCTGATACATTTTTTGTACGGCAGCCCCAAAAATTAATGCGTATAGGGTATTTATAGCGTGCGGTACACACTTTGTATGCGTCGAGTTTATTTATATTAGTACTTAGGTTTAATTGAATTCCCGTGTTGCGTTTGCGCTTTTTAAGCAACTATCATCACCTAAACAAGAGGCACAACACGGGCACAAAACACGAGCGACAATCCGCTCGTGCGCTGCGAGCGTTCAGCCGGAAAATGTCATTTACGCGCTTTTCGCGCTCTTGTCGCAAGCTCGCAGCAGCGGCAGCAGCAGCCGCATCACGAAAAACGAGCGAGACAACGAAACGCTGAAGCGATAATTTCCATTAACGTCAACACCGAACTACTGATGTATTCATTCGCAACTTTAAAGTTTATACTAACAACTGTTTATTTTTATACAGTTTACTTGCCCCGCATTTTACGTATTAAAACAAAATCAATTACGCAATCGCTAAATAATTTTATAATTTGTTAATTTTCCATACGCCTTTTTGCACATAGCGCTCGAATGAGTGTGCTAATAAAAAAGGCGTACAAAAAGCGAACGCGAAAATACCGTTGTGCTTATTCAGCTAAACTTTTATACAAATACAAAACGCGCTGAAAGTGTTTTTCCAACGGGATTTTGTTTGTCGACAATCAAAAAACGAGGAACGCAAAGGAGAACGAACGAACGAGCGAGCGAACGCAAAAGGCTTTCGAGAAAGGTCCTTGGCAATTTCAGCTCAGGCGATAGCTGTCACTTTTCTTGTCCTTTCTCACCGTCCACGCGCCCCACCCTCCCATTACTCCCTGTCCTTCAACCCTCGTCCTGGAAGTGTATAAACATATTTAAACGCTTTCCGCCTTTTTCTCGTATTTTTTACTCGGAGTGCGCGCGCTGAGTTTTTGTGCGCTTTTTACAAACGAGCGGACACGTTTCAGAAGCGCAGCAGCACTGAAGGAGAAAATGATGAAGTTGTTCGAGTTCACGCTTGATTTACACGTATTCTACGTATTTTAATACGTTTCATAAACGTTCTCCCTCTCGCGCCCGTCCACACTAAATTTCACTTTTGAATGGATAATCGAATTTACCTTCTTGAAATCTGGATATTTTTGAGCATTGCCACGGATAGTTGATGCAAGCACGCATACGCGCACATTCACTAAAATATGTACATACAAATACACATTTATAGAGATATAATAGGGATGCGAATCAGTCCCGGAAAATGCGATACGAGAGGGTCATCCATCATTTCCACGGCGGGGTGTTCATCAACGGCAAATATTTCAGCGCTCAATGAGGTTGCACGCCGTCTTCGTTCGCGGCATACGTTTTGCGATGCGTCGCGTTTTCGTTTTGGGACACGGCTGTGGTTTTGATTGACGAATGACATGTCTTTCATCAGACGTGAAATGGACGTGAAAAACGCGCGCGTAAATATGAGCAGCGAGTGATGAAGCTCCCTCTTTACCGAAACGAACGAAAATTCGCTCAATGAACTGCACCGCCACCGTTGCTGCTGCCGCCGTCGTCGACGTCGTCTTCATCGTCGCGCACTGGCAAACTTGATTTAATTCATTGCCGCCGCGCCGGAAGAGCGCACCGCGAAATGACAGATGAGTTTGACAAATGCGATTTTAAATAGCACCTTATTCCACTATTCCATTAGGAAATTTATTTGCCGTCGCGAAAATTGCTCGAGCTCACGAAACGCGTCAAACACGAGAGACAAGAAAATGTGTTGTTGTTGTTATGGTTTGAAATCCATTAAATATTCTCATTTTATACCCGGATTATAAAAAATAATAATTACCCCGTAAACTAAAATATTTCTACACGATTAATCGCAAGAAATGCGAGCGGCGAGCGAAGAAAATAACAAATAGGTATATTATTACAAGAAAATGTAATTCGCACGAAAATAGAAGAAAATTGCGAAGAAATGAACTCCTCAAACGTCATAATTTAAAATGCAATTTCACGAAACGTGCACGCGAACGTGACGCGTTCGTTTATTTGTTTGCGGGCGCGCACGTTCCGGACACGAAATGGAAGAAAATACGCCCTAGATGTCGTAATAGAAGTGAAAATATCATCAAGACGTACGGCGATATGCAAATGCGTCATGTGTGTGGCCAGCGGACATATACACAAGGTATATGAAAAATATGTCAACGAGACCAACAGCCGTGTGGCGCGAAGAAAAGAAAACAAGCGACACTCACCTCAGATTTGCCCTTTGACACACAATTCGCCACGTGTGTTGGTTCCAAATTCAATGCATCTCTCTGTAACAAAAAGAACGACAACGATTAAATGATTTTGCATTTTAAATATTTATGCCGTGAAAATGGCAAAAAATAACAACACAAATAGGTGAAAAAGCGAAGAGAATTAAAGCGCGTCATATGAAAAGAGGATTCGCGCGGAAAATGCGAACGCATCGCTGCGCAACCCGATTGGCGATTATGCGCAAATTGTTGCAAATTGTTTGCATATTCATGACGACAACGTCGATAGCCGAATGGTAATATAATGCACGTCGAATGCAGCGGGTGAAAATGCATGGTGCGTGCGTTGAATATTTTTTCCCATGATCACCGGCAACGTCCCAGATTTTTTGCACCTTGAAACGCTGCTTTTTTGTTGTTATTGCACACGGTTTGATCGTTTGCACCGATTTCGCAGCAGCATTCCTCGCTTTTTTTCTCGTTACATTCACGAGCCTCGATTATGCATAATATTGAATGACATAATCACACTCGTGCCCGAATAAAATGAATGCGTAATAGTCATGCATGAAATATGTAAGTAATTTTACATAGAATGTGCAATATTCATGCAGATATTTGCAAATTCAATTGCGCACAAAAAAATCATAAAAAACTAATCACCATTATCAACATACATATCCAGTAATCGCCTGATGAAAGATTAATTAATTAGCTGATATATTCAAACGCTATAATCAACACATTAATTCCATTTTACGCACTAATTAATACAGCTAATTAATTATTTCGCATTGGGAAATTTAAGCCACCGAGATTGAAATGAAATTAAGTCGTTAATTGCGGTAAAACAATAGGGGATGTGCGTTTGGCCGAAAGAGAATTCTTGCTCGTCCAAAACAATGCAATGCAACAATATTTTACCTCTAATTAAATCAATACGCGCACTAATTAATAACTACCGCACGATATTAGTTTGAATTGCCTACCGAACCATACTGTACAGTGCATTAAACGGCTGATTGTTGTTTATGTTCATAAACATGTTTTGCAATAAATGCAACTCGCCTTTTTGACAATGCATTGTACAAAATTGTATTTCGTGGAATTTTCTGGAGCAACATAAAACGTTACGGGAAAAGCGAAGGCGACGATTTATTGGGTAATAACACGGTTGGAAAGCTATTTAGGTATTACGTATTATTGTTAAGTGCGGCGATCAAGAGAGCGCTTCGCCAAGGACGCACGTCCATTATCCTTGTATCGCGCTGCGCACGAGAGCGAAGCACATAAATGAGCAACAAAATGCGCGATCGCACTTTTCGCGCGCGTACAACTGCAAATAGCAAACTAAACTAAATGCGATGAGTTGTTCCACCAAATGGAAGCATCGCACTTAACCAGAGACATGACCTGACCATAACCCGTAAACCTACAACCATAACTGTGCATGTTCATGACCATCAATGATACAAATAAAGCAAGCACATTTACCACGTGGAAATGTAACAAATAATAATGAACGCATTCGAACAGTGGAGTGGCGCGCAAGAGTAATGATTACAAATAAAAAGTTCGTCGCGTCATGGGAGCGATTCGGGGAGCAAAAAGGGAAAACTTTTCGGCGTGTTTGCGTTTTTCCTCTGATTTTCCAGCGACAAGCGTAATGTCGGAATTGCACACGTATTGCACGTGCACGCGGCAATTATACTCGGCGCGTAAACTTCTTCGGAGCGCGTACGCGGCGCGCATACGAAATGAAGAAAAAGTGCCGCCGACGAGACGATAAGTCAACACATCCATGCAAATCTTTCCGGTACGAAAGAAATTTCCTCTCGTGTTTGTTCCTACCGCCGCCCCCTTTGTCTAACGTTGCACATGACCACCAACACGGCCGTCCCCCTTTTGTTTGTACGCAACTGTAAGGGATTGCACGTGTCTGTTTTTAATTTCAATGAGTTGTTGCAACTTCAATTGCACTTTTGCTCATTTATTCATGGCACGTGCGAATTTCCACCCTTTCGTTTGGTTATAAAATAAAAGAAAACACATACAAAGCAAAGTGTTTAATATAAATTATTCCACGAGGAAAAGTCCACCCTCACCGCCGTGCAAGAATTTTACGAATGATTTTCGAAATTCCGTTTTAATGCCGAGTAAAATTTCATTAAACATGTAGTGCAGAAGAACGCGTGTCAAGGGATGAAGTACAAGAATTTTCCTAGGCGAGAAGTACGTTTGAAAAATGGCAATTGTCTTGAGCTGAAGGCCGAGCAAATTGGTATAGCCGCCGTCGTTCAAGATGTGGAAGAAGTAAAAGTAGCACAAGAGAGCTGCTCTTGCGCTCGCACCCCTCGTGCTGCTCGATTATGAATAACTAAACAAACTGCGCGTTGTTGTAGGACGGCGGCGGCGGTGGCTGCAAATCAGCCCCTTATTTATTGCAGTTAACCACCCCTTGAGGGCCCCGTCACTTCAGCCGCCCCGCGCTTCAAGCGCTTTAAATTTCTCTCGAAAGCAAGCAAGCCAGCTGAGTTTGTGCACGCGTTTAGCTTTTTTATTATTTCTAATTAGATGTTCATGCACTTCGCACGCACTTTGCGCTTGCTGCTGTCTTGTTGCGCTGTGTTATTAAGCGATGGGGAGGCGGCATCGGCGCCAGTAGAGTCTTAAATAATTTCGTTCGCGCGCGTTTAACGCAATGAATTAGGTGAAGGAAACTTTTAATTACGTCGAACGGCCGTCAATTAATGCGCGTCTCGTGCAAATGCTTTTCTTCCGCTTTTCTCATTTCCTCCGCCGTTTGCGCGCCGCCAGCAAACTACGTAACTGCATTTCCGCTTTAATGGATAGATTTTCAAACGTGAAAATCGGTCAGAAATAAATACATTAAAACCGATTTTTCTACTCATACTTATTTTGAGGAATTATTCGAGTACACAGATTGTAAGTAATCAAATCAATACATTTCCGGTATAGTCGAAATGCGGAAACAAAGGCTTCCAAGTTATATAGTGGTTGCTATAATTCACGCGTGTACGCGCGTTCGACGAGCGCGCTGAATGTGCTTCAAGTTTATCTGATGATAAAGATTAATGAACAAACAATCGTAATAAACGCGAGCGCGCCACTGTGCATTGTGCTGCTTTCGGGGGCTGGGGCCGAAAATTGCTGATGTGGCTAATTGAATTATCGAAACCGGCTGGTTCGCACTTTGCGAAGAGAAAACTGCCAGCATTCGCACATTTTCCCAAAAGGACGCACGAAATTCATGAGTTATCACCACGGACTAGTGATACGATGTTTATGTTTTCCACGGCTTGACTTGTTATAAAGAAAAACTGCCCGCATACCTCGTTCAAAAATGCGTAAAATTCGCAATAATTTCATTAAATATCCCATATTTCCTCCAACCTTCACTGCACTTCATGAAATCAAAAAATACACAGAGTAGGTAGTCCTGGAAAGGTTACCGCATTTTTCACGGGAATTTATGAATTACGCAAAGATTTGCGGCAATTTTTCAATAAATATTTAATCAGAGCGCGCACGTACGCCCGAACATAAAGCGCGGGTGGCAATAGCACTAGATTGGAGGCGGTTTTATCGCACTTTTGAGAAATATTGATGTCGAGTGCTTGCGCACAATTTGCATGCATGAGGATAACGAGACACACTTGATAAAAATGTAAAGCCTAGACGAGTGCCCCGTTTTTCGGGAAGGGTGGCCACCGCCACTGCCGCTGTCGAGTCAAGTCACGCTCGCGAAATATGCATGCACAAAAGTATAATATGTAGACGCTATTTGTAAGATCTTTCTTGGCGCGTGAATTATGGCCATCGCCAAAAGGCTGACAGCTTAAATTTCATACCAAAATATATTTAAATTGCCGCCTCCTCCACCGCCATTGTATATTACCGCCACCGTAACGAGCGTCATCGTGTATTCATTCAATGTACATTGTTACGCTACTGCAATATGCACCAAAAACCTGCCGCCTGCCGTCGAGCAAATGTGTATAATAAAAATACAACTTAATTGTTCTTATTACAAATTTGCCTACGTAAATTTTATTTATACTCCAATTTTTTGCTAACATTACGAAACACTCAAGCAGTTTCCTCGATAAAAATAAAACGATTTCTTTACGAGCAATTCGTTCTCGTTGCGAGAAACAACAAGACTTGACGCAAGTTTGAGTAACCCATAAACCGGAATTTTCATTAAGAAACCATTCGACAAGTTTGCGATTTCAGTGCGGAAAAATGAAACGCGAATGCAATAAGTACACCTTGCACGGCTGAGAAAATTGCGCTCGGAGACATCAAACAAGTTCTCATAACGTAACGTGCCCTCGCCGTTAAGATGAAAACCAGCGAGTGGGATGCTGCGAATTCATCAAAATTTACGTCGTCGTCGTCTCGTGCACCTCTCGACGCACAAACGTCGCGAAACGAATATGTCAACAATAATAATAATCAATGCTGATGAGGAAATGCGCGTCAATCTTCATTCCTTCGTGCGCTTGCATGTAAATAGAGACGAATTTCATTGCAATTACGATCAAAGCGCACGCGTTTTAAAACGAAAAATATGAGAACGCAAACGCCTCGAAGAAATAGGAAAAATTCGCAAACGGGAAGAAACCCATCTTTATGATGTCTTTACACCGCCGCTCGTGGAAAAGCGTGCACGAGAAGTGAATATTGTGTCAATATTTGCGGTGGTAAACAAGCTTCGATTGAAGGTAAAGCGGCGTCGGCACTCCCGTTGCTCCCGCCGCCACCAGGAAGAGAACGCCTTGAGCGGTCTTCGCATGCATTTCCGGTTGTGTACGTGCACATGTTGGTGGCTATATCTCGTATTTGAATACTTATGGATTTCGTGCCTGTGCGCACGTGTGTGTATTGCGATTTATTTGCAAAGCGACTGCGACGAGCCGTTATCTGCCATCAACGAGATGAAAACACGAACGACTACAACGAGAGCCTCGAGTATTTTTGACGGCAGGCGACGGCGGCGGCGGCGGCCGCTCAGGGGGACGGTGCGCAAACGAAGAGGGTGCATCCCGAAGCGGCCGATACTTGTATATATAAATGGCGATATTAATTTTTGTTCATACATCATTTGGCTCTATTTGATTAGTCGTTTATCGAATCTTGTTTGCAATCTCGAAGAAGCACGCTGAGGGGAGACTCGAGGGTGCTCTTGTCTTGAAAATGGATTAGTTTCATTAAAGTTGTTACTTCATCTCTCCTCGAGGCATTGCAACAAGATTATATTACAAATCTTCAGAATTGGAAGAAATCGAAAATATTTTTAAAAACTAATTAAATAATTCACAGAATTCCGCTGAAACGGCATCTGCTCAGTTAAGAACGCCTGCTAGAAAATTAATTTCGTCTTCAAGGACCATTAAACCGGATTCGATTAGGCGTTTATGAAGCAAGTTAAACATGAAAGAGATATGTGAATCTCAAGTGGGCGACGGCATCTCCCCCCGTGGAGCAAGTTGTTGGAATAACTTAGCGCGAAAAAGGGGGACGGCGTAGGAGATGTGCATTCGTTACGTTTCGCACCGTCTGATATCGTAGGTATTAGTTTAATATACTCGGGCTAATACAGACCGACTGGGCGCGCACAACGACGAGATGCATATATTAACTATTAAAAGTTATGACTCGCTATTTGCGCTGCGCAAAAAGTAATGAGTATCATCGCTCCCCAATCCCGCAGCGCCTGCGGGCGGTAGCACGCTGCATTCGCACGCGTTGAGAAGGGAAGGATCATCATTCGCGATGATGATGCGCGTCGCCGACCGCCAAACCTTCCCGAAGGAGTCGCCGCCACTGCCGCCGCTCGTCGCACAAACATAAATAAGTTTCGTGCTTCTTTTACTTCTCTATCTCTCGGTGCGTTTACTTATTATTTAGGGGATGTACACCCCCGCAAAACGCTTGCATCGCAATGATATCCATTTATATCTTTAGATACACATTTAGCGTGCATCAGATCGATTTGTGCTCGCTTTGAGGGTGCGCTATTGGAAATTGAAACGTCTTAAGTTAAAAGATGATATTAAATATCTTCAAGGGGTGCATTTTTTGTCGTTTAGGTGATTCGTCTTGCAAATGCAATGAGGCTGGCTCGTGATTCTTCTTGATTGATTACGTACTGACACTGCTCATTCTTGTTCGACTTTATTGAGGCATTAGTCACGTCTCGTGCATGCATTTCCGGATGTGGATCGCCGCGGCGCGCCGGCGTAGAGGATGCACATTATCAAACATGGACGTCCATTTCCGAAACATCTCTTCCTGCCATGCAACTTCTCTCGCCGTATATTGCGCACCCCCGCAATGTTTTTGTCAGTCATAAATTCAAAGGTGAAATTAAAAATATGACGCTCGCATGCGCTCTTGAATTTTAGTACTCCTGAAAAATCCATGCGCGGAGTGAAAAAACCGTCGGGATTTTCGTTTTCAACAAGAGATGTGGAATAAAAGGGCAGGAAACGAGGAAATAAAAGATATTCGAATATGTGCTGTGCTGTGCTGCTGTGGCGGCGGCGGCGAAACGCACATTCGGCGATATCTCGCGCGTTTTATACGGCGTTGGCGATTAATTAAAGCTCGCCGCCGTTGCCGCCACCCTAGTCACCGCCACCACGGTAGCCGCCACCGACAGGGGGCAGAAATGACCAGTCGAGTTCGGCTGATATATAAAAGTGAGATTTATCGTCCGAGGCGAGTTATTTGCAGTCTCGCGCGCTGAACATAATGCCCCATGAGCCGGCCAGCCGGGGCCCCCCAACCGGCCCGGCGGCGCGAATGAAATGGACGGCGGCGAGTGAGCGAACCGAAAGTGGGAAACTTCTCAATTACACCTCGTAATCGCATCTAACGCTGCAAGTTCTTAAATCAACAACAAATCAACTTTTCTCTTCAGCGTACCGTTCCTACCTACGACGGCTTTTTTCGCCAGATTTCCTACGACGCTCAACTATAAAAAAATAGCTCGCTAATGATTAAACACACTTATTAACTCTCTCGCAATTAGTCGTTTTTAATTACCGCCTGAACAAATTCCTTGAATGTAGTAATGAAAAATGTTCATTTGTGCGTCCAATTTTATGCCAATTTCGGCGTTTCTGGTGCTCATTTTCGGGGACGAAATGAGAATTTCAATAAATATTATATTAATGGCAATCATCATCATCGAATGAAGGATGCACCCTCCGGTTATTGAATGCGCCCAAAAATCCGAGCGGAACGAAGGAAAAACGACGAAAAATGAAGATGATGAGAAGGTATTGAAATGACGGTGCGCTACGCCTGCAATTTTCATTCACTCACTGATCGGAGGCCGATTCGTTTGCGCGATTATACCGATGTTCACACACCGCTATCGCCGCCACCGCCGCCGCCGCCAGCGTCGTACGATGGCATACTACTTATAATTGGAATTCTCGGTTCCATTGTGTGCATCAAAACGACGCGTTGAAATATTGCTCGCTCGCATTGTTCAATATTTGATATTTATTTCTGTGGTATTTCAGGGACTCCCTGTTCACGCCGGGGCCATCGGGGATAGACATTCAAGAATGCCAATAGTAGTGCCCACCACCGTGATAAAGCAAAATTTGTGCTAGTTAAAAACTTTCAATCCCTCAAGCATATTACCCAAAATGCCTTCGAAAAAAATAGTCAAATTGTATTCCCATTCCTTACGGGCTGAAACTTAGGTTATTCTGATGTAGGATTGACATGTGAACTCCCCTATGAATGCAGTGAAAATACAGAAAACTCCTGCCAAAATCGACGGATTAATAATAACACGATTGGGGAGTTTTGCACTTTTCTTATTCGGGAAACAACCCTCGAAATGCGTTTGCTACATCTGCAATGTGAGCCAAAAACCTCAGCGTGTTTGCAACATCACAAAGAAATTGAAAAATAAAGCAGAGCGATTGTATTCTTATCACGAGCAAACAAGCTCGTACATCTGTTTTAAGTGCAGCCAAACTTTTGATAGATATTTCGCTTTGCAGTAGCAGGAATGCTGCGAGGGTCAGCATTTTACTTTTTGTCTCGATGCCCTTCGATTTGATCCGCAAATATGTCGGGGGAGGCAAACTTATATTGGATTGCTTACTATTATTGAAATTTATAAAAAAGCTTTTTCAAATTAAGAAATATCTTTACGGCAAAGCCACTTAGAGGACAACGATATCGCTGCAGGAAAAGTATAAAATGCATAAAAATAAAACCGAAATTTATGTGGAAAAACTATTTCCCTAATAGAAATCACCCCTGATCCTATAAAAGCCACCCAGAAATGAATCATAAACCACCCCTTCCTTTTCGCGCGGCGCACGAGCGTGAAAAAAGCGCATGGAACTAAAGATTCAACTGTGAAATCCTTTTTCCGGCCCGCCGAATTGCGGTTATTTTTCGGTCATTTTTAGGGCGGCAAAACGAATCGAAATAAATATTTCAACGTCGAAGTTAAATTCCACGTTTGCACGCGGCGAGCGGCAGAAGGGTAAGTAACCGTAGCCCACACTTGCTCGGGCAAACGCGCTCGCTTTGCTGCTATCGCCATGAATAATGAATTTAAAAAGTGAAAAACCAAGATAGTGGAAATTCGACTGGCTTGGTTGCTTGCCAGCCCCCGCCGCCGCTTCCGAGAGAGGAGAGAGCATTTCTCGATTTGCAGGTCATTCCAAACCAACATACCCCCCTTCAATGCGATTGCCGATAAACACAAACCTTCTTCAGGCAAACTCCTATGTGAAGAACAATCGTATGTGGTGAGCGCGCACATCGCATGCATGCATGCCACAGAAGTGAGGATGGGATAACGTTAAATTATTGCCCGGTGCTTTGAATGCACGCATTCATATCGAATTCATTGTCATCTCTTATCAGTCGGGGCGTTTATGGCGCGGCATTTCAATAGCGTGGCGCGCTTGGCGGCCGGCCGCCGCCAACGGGTAAGGGTGTTTAGTCTTTTGTATTACGAGATGAGGCATGCGTGTATCCCTAGCGCCAGCACCATTGCCGTCAGCAGTGCGTACGCATGCACACATGTGTGCCAATATATATATGTTTGTTGAGGTGTTGTGTGTCCCTCGGTCTTATCATCCGCGTGCAAATCGACCGAATGTAATCATCTGTGCATGACAAATGTTGTCTGCATTAAACGGTTTCGCATTTCGATGCGCACCCGCATTCAAATTGCCTTCCCTTCATTTACACGCTAACGATTCGATGACGATTTGTGGTTTTGTGCACAATTTCCGGTCGGTTCATTTGCCGAAAATAAATGTGCCAATTATAAATTAGCTTTTTATCGCTATTATTGCTTAATTAATTTCCTAATATAATCCATTAGTGATGTATATGTCTAATTATAGCGATGCAAGCAATCAAGATTTTTTCCGAAAGAGTCGTGAATTCATTGTGATAAATTTAGTTTTCTTTGATGTTCGGAGCGCGTCCGGAGTAGCAAACGATGTAAAAATTTCACAACACGTTTAAAACCATTACCGGAAATAGTTGAAAGAGCCATAAATTCATTGTACATACAGCAGCAGTAGCGGCGGCATTCGGAGGACACGCTTTGTGGAATGATCGGTGACCGAAAAAAGCGCCGTTGGCGGCGACGCCGCCGGCAAAAAATCATTCCGCCGATTGAAACGCATCGATGCACCGCCCTCGCGCGCGAAATAAATAATAAATAGCGGCAGCGCGCGTTTCGTTCAATTCAACTACTACGGCAAGGGCACAAAATAAAATCGACGCAGTGCGCATCGACGCCACTCAAACGTGAACAGCACGAAATATTATTGAGGCAAAAACGGAAAAATCGCGTACTACGGAACGAAACGAATCGAAAATCCAGTCAAGCCTCACTACACGCGCCGAAAGAAAGAAATCTGGCTAAAATCGACAAGCGTTTTATTGCGAGCCTCAATGCGACGATAAAAAATCACTTTCAGCGATGCACTAACAATAGCGCCAAATAGAAAACGTCACAAAATACAAAATATTACTCGCCGCCTCCACCCCCATTGTTTTTTTATTATTTTTTACTCGAGCTCGCATAGCAAGAGTTGCTTGAAATCAACGCTGAAAAGTTGACGAAGCAAAAAAACAGTGTATTATACGGCGTCCCGAGAGTGTCTAGGTTTTGTTAATGCTTTGTTAAGTAATTACGAACGAGCTCGAAGACGTTGTAAATGATATTAAATTCATCACAATTAGCTGGCAGTTTTCACAGTCGGAGAAAAAGCGAAACAGCTCGTGGCGAGCGTACGGAAAAAAGCGATTATAAGAATTTTCGGCGGCGGCGGCTGGATTCTCAAGAGTCTAGACGCATCCAAGCTCTACGCTTCTTCAACCACTTCAAGAAGAAGCAGAGGATCGTCCTCCTTAATTGGATTAGGAATTATTTTCGGAGCGCATTCTTAGTGGAGCATTCAGATTGCTCTGCTTCATGTGCTATGCAAAACCATTACGAGGGCGGTCGTCGCGTACAAAGAAGAAAAATAAGAAAAAGCTCAAAGACACTCACCTCACAACTCGACTGATTTATGTTGCTCAAGTTTAATCTGAAGACACGGTCCCTGCAACAACAACAACAAAATTAGTATCAATTACCCAGAAATTATAAATAAATTTGCTGGAAATAAAATCTGCGTTCAAAACACAATTTCCTGTAAATTGAAGTCAATTAAATACAAAAACAAATCAGCGCGCACAATTGCGATACGAATGTAATTTTATTTAATTTCAAGCTTTGCCAAGTTTACTCGGCTATTTTCATGTAAACGCTTGCGGGGGCGGCAAAATACTACGTTCGAGTAATGATACGAGGACGGCGAACGCACATGAGTTGCTTACGAAAACCGCGCCCGACCGAATTCAGGAATCAAACAAAAGCGCAGCGCTTGATCGGATTACAAAATTGAATTTGGCAGTGCTGCCTGCCGGCTGCTACCGCTCCCGCTCCACAATTACGCTTTTGTTGAAAAAACCGTGTACTCTCTTCATGCTTGCACAAAAATCAAGCACAACTGTTAATTACTTTCTCGCTTCGTGCTTTAATTCGCAAGGCTGTTATTGCTATAGCCATTGCATGAAAACGATAAAAATATGCGAATATAAAACTCGCGCACGCTTTATAAATAATTCACGGTTATGCGGGCGGCGGTCGTGGCGTCAGGTGGAGGTGGAGGAAACGCAAATAATTGAATAAAAAACAGGACGCGTATCGCTCACATCTGCATGTGCACCACTCGTTTCGCGCGTTTTCCGCTTTTCCGTTTCCTCAACGTGTCGCTGTCTGTCTGTCTGACTATGCTCACTCGCTCGCTGCGCTGTAAAGTGGCATTTTGATGGTATTTGTGGATATAAAGACGGCAAATTTATACTTGCAAATGCACATATCTTATGCGTGCGATGCCAAGGTGTGTGCGCGCGAGAGCGCTCAGAGGAAGCGGAAGAATCGCGAGGAAGCATCATGTACGGCGAGGAGATGCTGTACAAGCAGCAAACGCCTCAAAGGACTTTGGCGCACTCAAAGAAGTTCTAAACATTGAAAATGTAAGGTAACACGATATTTTGATACGCCGCTTTTACGTGTTAAGGATCACCCCGGCCCTTTGGTGGTGGATTATCGGATATCTTTAAGGGTGCGCCAGGATACGCAAACGATGTCCTGGAATGTTGACGGAAGGATTTTCCAGCGCCGCATTTAGAAATTTATAAGTATAATTATTAGCGTTTATCTCGTTTTACGCCCAATACAAATATTTAAGTTCGTTCACATTTCACCATTGAGCATAAATGTTAATCCTAGCCAAACAGCCGACAACAATTTTATCCTCTGGAAAAAATGAACATTTTATAGCTGCGTTCGCACGTGCGAATCGAAAGATGAAAAATATAATCATAAAGAGGCGTTTTTGACTTATTCGCAAAACCGCCATAAAAGTTTACGAGCGCACTTTAAAGAACGGCATAAACAGCCGCTACTGCCGCCGCTGCCGCCAAAGCAACGAACGTGTGCGTTGATAAATCGGGCAGCTAACGACCGAAATCATCGATGAAAGAAGGCAAATGGCACACATTCGCTTCCAACGCGCGCGTGCACACTCATACAATTCTAATCCGAAAAGGCTGAATGTTTGCTCATTATGCATAAAAGCAGCGACAATTGCGAAGAAGTTGGCTGCGTCGTTGGCGGAAGTGTTACTGCTGCTTAATTAAACGCGAATTGCGAGTGTGACACGACGACAACACGAAACAATATCCACCGCCATCCGGAAAGCCGGGGGATGGTGTGTGCGTGTAACGCGAGTGTACCCTCCGTGCTTACTACTGCACGTCTTTGAGCGGCGGCAACACGCACCCGTAATCGCAATGATGAAAGGTGTAAAGTTTCCGTTCGCCCGCCGAAACGAAATTCTAATTGCCGGGCGCGAATCTGGAGATAATGGGAATTGCGACAACATGCCGCCGCTGTTGCCGCCTCCGAATGCGTTTAATGCAATAAGTATGCCGAAATGGAAAATGAGCGAGTATTTCAAGAAATACAATGCGCACATTAAAACTATAATTAATTAATACAGGGTATTTCATTTTGAAATCTTTGCTTTTCGTAATAATCTCGTTCAATTTCCAATATACGTAACTACGTAAAGTGTAGGTAAATGGGGAAATTTGAAGCAAAGTGCTTCGGTTCTGCACACGTCATAAGAGGAAGATACATGCAAAGGCATCTAGAGATTAATGCAAGGACATTTAGCGAGACAAAGCATACGCGCACGTGCTGCACCCGACAAAGGACTAATCTGGTTATGCGCGTTTGACGTCGTGATGGGAATGCTAATGGCGCACCGATCGTCGTCGCACTCTGCACGCTCCGAAAACCGCGAATTATATTAACACGCCGAAGTGACATATCGCAAGTGCTTTGCGCTGCAGAGATTCCGAGTTGAAAAGCGCTTCGCTTATAATGCACTACCACTCGCCGTGTGACGGCATCGCAAAGTGCGCGAGACCTGGCTTAATTCAATTGCGCGCGCCATTTTGGCCTTATAGTCGACTATGACGATGATGACGATGATGAAACACTATTACAAGTTCCTCATTTTTGGCCCATTAAACTGCCGCTCGCTTCTCATCAGTCGAGATCAAACGCAGGACCTTCCCTAAGACTGCACACAGTGAGCGCGGCTCGGAGCTGCGCGGCGCACCTATCGAACAAAAGCACCAAAACCGTAAAAAACCGCACAGCCAAAGAGCACACCGCGAGTTTGGCGAGAGTAAAAGTTAAAAGAAAAATAGGCAGCGTAAAGGAAAACTTTTAACTTTGATTTGTTTCTTTTTTATGATCGTGCGCGCCGAAAAAGCAGTGAAACTTGAAATTGAAGCCGCACAGGATCATGGCAATCCTATTATCCTTTTTGTGCGCGCCGCGCGAGAGAGCGCCATCCGGGGCACGGATTCACTTAAAAAACGCTGATTTCATTGAAACAAAACCCCCGCGTCGGAATGGCGGGTGTGAGCGAGCGAGAGGCGGCCGGTGGACGGATCGAATTAGAAAGTTTACATTACAGATTTCCGGCTGCTTTTCGTGCACGTCTCGCAAGCGACTTGGCGTCGCTCCAATAACCGGAAATCGACACACGATTTTGTCTCGCGCGCTGCACGGATAAGACCGAGAAAACGAACAAGAAGCCGATCGCAGCCGGCCGCATTTCAATGAGAGCGCGCACGAATTTATGCGCTAATTGCTTTGGGCTTTCAGTGCGCTCAGCAGCGCGTTCGTTCAAAGATAGTTTTTCTTTCGAACGTAAACGGAAGCGCATTACTTCCGGTCGAGTGTGTCTTTTCACGGCGCGTTATCATTCTCCGTGCGCGTATTCGAAATTTTCCGCTTTTTCAATTTCCACCCCCGCGTTCGCACGTTGTTCGCTCGCTATCAATAACATATCTCCTGCGTGTACAACAACGCGCTCCGATATCTTTATGTCGTTTACCGAGCATTCGATTCGAATTTTCCGCATTTGCGGAAAAATGCAGCTACCTATATTTAATACAGCCAGCCCTCAACGTGCGCACATAAATCATCTATCCGGGAAAATTCACGCGTTGAATTTCCGGTTTTGAAAATGCATGCATGCATTAAGTGTTTATCTTATCACTCAATGCTCTTTTTATGTTTCAGTAAAATATTTACGTCGTCATAAATTCCGAATTTTGCGAAAACGTTTATCATTTGACTTTGTACAACACACACGCGCACACATTCGCAGCACAGCGCAGACTAAACATCAATATATTTTTGGGCAATCGTATTATTTTTTACGTAACGGATTTACTATGGGAATTAACAAGGAATGATGCAATTATTGTTGGGTACATATTTGCGGACGGTTTATTATTGTTCCCGAATTGTTTTTGCGATAGGATGCGCAAAGGGAACGAAGCGCACAGAAAGGACTACACAATGCGCATGCGATTAGTGCAAATAATTGTCTTCCATTCGCCAGCTGGCGGACAACAACAATAACAACAGGAATGCCAATTGTGCAACAACAAACAGTAGTTGCAGCAGCAGCGCTCTAATAAATACCATTCCCCGCATCCGAATCGATCTAATATAAACACAATTATCGGCGTGCAAATTTGCAACTTGCAGTGCCACCGACATTCTCCATGCATTTCTATCAATTTCAATCTCGGTACATGGATTTACACCCCCCATCCTCCTTTGCACGCTTGCCTAAGCCGCAATCCTGTGTTCAATTGTTTGATTTATTAATGCTTTAAAGACTGCGCAAATTGTCTTTAAATGCCAATAAACAACCATCCGATAAGCAAATACCGTATGAATAACTGTGGCGAAATGTTTGTGCAATTATTACGGAGAGATAGATAAGTAGCTATTTATGTATTATGTATACACTACCCCCGTTGAATAATCACAGGCTGATAGAAAACTAATGATAGAGTTGCCTTTGAGTGTACAAGAAAGCGCGTGTCCACTATACTGCCGCCGCTTTTGCCGCCGTCGCCACTGCCGGTAGTATAGAAACGCACAACTAAAACGGGGGCCGCTGATAAGGGGATGATTGATGATGGTGGCGCTAGTGCGGCGCTGTATCGCTTCTTCGTGCAACAAAGTTTCATCATCACGCAGTGATTTCGTTGAAATCTTGCTCGAGTTTTTTCCTAGTGTGCGCGTGCTCGCGCTAAATGCACCAACCGACGCAAAGTGATATAAACTTTCTTTTATCATTCCGAGATGCGATGATGACTTTTCCGCCGGCTTTTTTCAAAGTCGACGCGCGCGTTTTTCCACCGAGTCGTAGGCGTGTGCGTCTTGCGTTGCGTTGCGAAGCGATTAAAACAAATTGCGTACAAACATTTGCGTTGAAAGGCGCTAGCCGCTGATGAAAAATACGAAACTTCCTACGAAACGCCAAAGACGAACAACTAGGGGATGAGGGTTGATTTATCATTTTGTTTGCTCTTTTTTGCGAAGTGTTTGCATGGGCTTTTCCAACCAGCATCATCCCATACTTGGTGGTTACTCTAAATTTTTCAAAAGATGTTTTCCAGTAAAACTGGCAAATAATTATCAGCAACTTAATGAAAAATAATTTTGGTTTCAGCAAAATAAAGCTCTCTTCATTCTGCAATGTCCAGGCATACGCACACATTTCCGGCATTTTTCGGGAGAAAAAGCAATCAGCGATTTTTCACCCGTCGACATTCATTCCGGCTGCCAAGACGAAATCCATATGTTATCTTATGTCTTGATGTTTCTATTGCCACGCGCATAAAACACACAACATTCACCCCCGCACTTGGAAGAAATATGAAGACGCACATAAATTGGGAAATTGTGAAAATAGAGAAAAGCATAAATTGGCATCGCATTTTCCTACCCACCCCTCTTGTGCTCGACTATGATAAAACATCATAAATATAACCATTACGCATTGCCTAGTTGCGGAAACTGCTCGGAAAATGTGATGGAACGTAATTACGAACGAGAAAACTTTTCGCATGTAAAGAAAACAAACGCGCATGAATACATATTGCATGTAAACAAACGAAGCCAATTTGGCGACAGTGCGTCACACATACATGTACAACATTTGCCGCCGCCGCCGCCAATGCGTTTACCACATCCCTCGAAGAACACCGAGAACTTAATAGGATTAGATTTTTATGGGCAATGTCATCCCGAATGCGTGTGTGGTGTTTGTCTTGCGATGCTTGCATGTAGTTTATCCCAACGCTCTCCCGATCGAAAATGGAAAATGACAGTTTGCAAGTTTTCATATTGTTATCGCACTGTTTTCGCCATTCCGGGCATATGTCCAATCACACAATCGTCTTATTTTTCATATGTTATCCCTTTATCAGATATGACAAATATTTTTCCTCACGAAGACAAACAACTGGTTTAATTTCAACATAACTAAGACCATTTAATCTTATTATTAGCTATTGCCGTATTCAATAAACTCCGTACGTGACGTGCATAATGCATAATAGCATTAAGCATTACACGTCCCTTGCAAAAATCAGTCAACCCCCCACGATAATATGGATACGGAAATGGTGAGAAAAACCCTCTGATTTGCTTTAATTTTACGTGGTTATTAGATGAATGCACCATGAAATTGGTCGTCGAAAGTCGTCGAAAGCCGCATCGGCCATTATAAGCAGCACTGCAGAGGGTTTCGGCAATGACCCAGCACGTTTTAATTGTCATTGCATGTCTCTGTGCCCCATTCTCTCGCTCTGCATGCTTAGTGAACCCGGAAAGCGGGGAGGGACGCGCAGGGAAAATGTTCTTCAGTTTGTGTTAAGCAAGTGCAACGATGCCGGAAACGCGCATTAAAATATGTCGCAACGCACGATTAACGCGCATAAATTGTCGTTTCCGTTTTTCCGGCCGCTGCACATCTTCACTTTTTGCGACCGCTTCTTGACTTATGTTTTCGACTTTTTGCCACACGTATTCCTGGCTACGCCATCGCGATATGAATCATAACTACCGCACGAATTGTCTTCACACTCCAGCGGCTTGCAGCTAAACGAACGAGAGATTGGTTTTGCACTAAATCTTCGAACCGACATTCTCATTAGCCGCGTTACATGATTAGAACTGTAATTAGCGCAACACTATCAACGACGCACGTCATCAACGCCGAAATGCATATAGCACTACCTGCAGCAGCAGTGCCACATTCGGTGGAGCGATACAAAGTGGATGGTAATTAATACTGGCCAAGCTGATGAGCTCCTGGATAAATTGCGCTCGTTATGTACGCGTCTGTGGCTTTCAATTACTTCCCTCGGTCGAATTATGCGGAAGCGTTATCCTTTGACATGATATGTTTTGCCTTTCGTCCGGCCAATCCCAGTCCATGTAGTTGCAGTTCATTGCGAAAACTTAAAAACATTTTCAAATTTACCATTTTCCCCAACGCTTGCTACGTAATTATTAATTGATTGCTCGAGTCGTGAACTACATGACAAAATAAAGACACGATTTTGATCGGATTTTCAGCTTAATTAGAGCAACGCTTGCTTTAGCACAACAGCTGCGAATGACACGACACACGCATCTTGGTGAGCTTGCAAATGCGACACGGCGCAGCGCATACATACAGTGAGATGGCTTAATATTGCCATTGAATTACGATTAGTACGCGTGCGCTCAGCGAAATGAAAGGGTTCGCCGTCATGCGGAACGCGCAACGGGGTTGTGGGTGGCGAGCAAACTTTCATTATCCTTCCATCTTTCTCCGCAGCCACCCATCTTCTCAATTTCTCGTTGCTCTGCGCGCATCTCCACCTCGATTATTCGATTCGATTCGAAACTCAATCGTCATTTGCTGAATCAGACATTGAACTAACTCAATTTCATAAAGCATATACACCGAGTGCTCAAACATGCTCGGAATTTGCGAAAATTCAGCGTATAAATTACGCATTTTGCGAGTAAGCGGCTTAAGCGCGCACACATGTATTCAATATATTAGCTGGTATTACGTAATTAATTAGTAACTAATTTAGCCGGCAAAGGGGCATGATGCTGCCAAGTGAGAGCGCGTGCGAATTGTCGGGCTTTTACATAATTCAATTCCGGCTACACGTATCCTCCAGAAAGCCCGCAGCTAGATTCGAGAGGATGCAGAGATAAGTCCATTCGGAATTCACGTGGCGAGCGCGCAAATCCAGGCGCATATCCATCAATTAACCATGTTCGAGGACCCCGAACGCGCCACCTTCGCCGCCGCACAACAAAACAACCACCCCGCTACCACCGCCGCCACTGCACGTACGCGTGTTGCACGTGTCGTGTTTGCCCAAACGGCGAAAACTTGCCCGCAAAGAACGAGCGAGCGGGACGCTTGTTATGAATTTAGCACAAATGTCAAACTTGTCTTTTGCTTAGGCCTTCTTCTTCCCTCAGGACCGATACGTGCTCTTAATATTCAACTCCACTGCATAAAAATCTCTAAATCGAAATTGACGACAAAATTTTCTGAATTACATCATTTGCTTAGGACGCATAGGTACGTAATTGGACAAAATGCATTTTTCCTCATTATTCTGCAGCGTAAAGAGAAAGTTACTGCGTATAGAGTTACCAATTACAGGTCGCTACCGTTAATGTAATTAACATCATTACGTCATGTCCTCATCCCGGAGGCAAACAGGATACGTAGAATGCATCGTATTCCTGTTGTGTATCGCTCGCTCACCTCTCGTGCATAAACCCGCTGAGGCTTTTCCGACACGAAGCGGCAGCTTAAACCGCATGAAATTTGTGTAAATAAATTCGGCGGCACCGAAATAATACGGAAAACTAATGATTTTCCAAAACAAACTTTTGCCATTCGGAAGATATCCGAGTCAACGCAAAGCGCATCATGCGAAAATAGCGTAACAGGACATCATTGCAAAAGGCATCTCGCGTCTTCTTACACGCGAACAAACTTGCTTCGCGCATGGACGACGAACAGCAACAGGACCGCTTCAAAAGTGCTACGTGTGCAAGATTCAAGTTTAATTTGATTTTCATTCGGCCGCGTATGTTTCGAAATAGTTTATACGGCGGACGTAAACTTGAATAAACTTTACTGGAATTAAAGCACATTCAGTCAAAAAATGCATTTCCATTAATATTTTGTTCTCTCCGAGTTGGTCGTATTTCAACGTTCTTTAGAACTTCGTCAAAGAAGAGAACCACATGAAAACCACTTCCGGTTCGTGTATTACTGTCTATCGCCACGACGCAGGACGCGTCTTGTTTAGTTGCAGTAATTCGTCCTGCGGCATTATTCCAGTCACGTGACCGCCGCCGGTATAAGCATCAGCGCAACGACGCGAGTCCAAACAAGACAACAATTGCTAATTGCATTCGCACTCTTGATACGCAGTGTGCATTTCAAATGTGCATCACCTTGCTCTTCTCTTACGAAACTGTAATCGATATGTTGACATATACACAACAGGCAATAAAAAAGATTGAAAAGTGCAGTAAATGCATTTTCTTTTCTAAAAAATTACCAGAGTGCCTTTCAAGTAATTGCAGTTGTTCCTTGCTTGCCTAATTTAATGAAAATGTCGCTAGGAAAGTAGTGAATAAATCGGACCCATGAATAATTCAGCAACAACTCTGAAATTATCAACATTTGCGCACAGTTCCATTTAGATATGAGCGTAACTTCTGTGTGTCAGAATAAAAACGAAACACCGGTAGCGCCGCGCGCACGCTCGTTTACGCTATAAATAATTGCGCAACGTACACTTAGCGCAAACAGGATTAAATATTAAATATCACTTTTCCCGTATTTCCGTTCCGAGTTTATCCACTTTTACCGTCATTTTTTATTCCGTCCATTGCCTAAACGCTTTTTTATACTTTATATTCATTCTCGTTTTGTTTTATTGGTCATTTCTTTAATTTCCTCCACATTTAACTTGTAGATAATACGTACTCTACCATCGATATATAGGGATGATGCACATGGTGTATGTATTGTAGATGTAACGCGTATACCTCATTGTATTATTGTAATGTTTACGATAGCTGTCGAAGAGTGTTCGCAGAGAAGTGCATCACAATGCACTCGACAAAGAAAGGAGAGTTTACCGAATCGTGTTTATGCGCGCAAAGGTTGCAAGTACGCTCACTATCGCTAGGTATTCGTCGAGTACTCTACGTTCTAAGACTGCTTGTAGACAAAACCCGATATAACCGCAAAGTTACATACACGTACAGCGCATTACAAATGTATAAAACATTCATTACTAGCGAAAAATATGATTAGTTACCTTAATATTAATAGCTATAAGCTTGTTTCCAAGTGTGAAAACGCTTAATTGTTCTGACTATAAAATATTAGTGATATATTCCTTATTTATCTTGCGTCCTATACAGAACTTCCATGAAAATATAGCCAATTCCATAATAACGTCCTTGGTTAACGACTAATACTATTTTATGCGATTTGAAATCGATTTCTAATCAACTTAACACTACTTTAATGCAGAGCAATGTGTACCCGACCGATATTACTAACCCACTGGTTAGTGACCTGGGCAAACTTGTCAGGTGCAGCAAAAACTCGTCTTATACGATCGCAAATTTTCGGATGATGCACGACGAGTGTTCCACGACAACTCTGTAAAAATAGCACAGGATCGGATTGATTATTTTTTAACTTAAACACAGTTTCACATTTCGCAAAATTTTTAATTTAAATTCATATTTCTTAATCGTCCTGCTGATATTACATCTTCATTTATAGTTAATTTTCATGTTTATCTCCTATTACTGCTTATAAAAGCAGTCCTCTTAAATATAGATTACTTTAATAAAATAACTGCTCGTCCCATAGGAAAATATTGTCAATAGTTGAAACGCCTGTTTTCATGTAATTATCATTGATAATTGTGTTTTAATTACAGTGTATGTAGGTGGAAGCTATCAATGCACAGTTAGTTGAGTTCCTTCGACAATGTTTTGACGCTCTCGTTGTCATGGCGATTCGAACAAACGTTCGATGTTAATTGCGTTTTATAATAAATTTAGATACGCGACGTTACAAGACGTTAAGTAATAGATGCTATAACACATTGCCTTCTGGGAAAACGCAATTAAAATCAATTAGTACGAATGTACACCATACACTAAAGTACGTACGACTGACATAATTTCATACACGCCATTTAGTCTAATTATTAAAGTGGATCAACTTTATCCATATAAATGTTTATCTACTACATGAAACGATCCTTATCAAACGAGCATAATAACAATGAATCAATTTCTCTACTTTCGTTATTCTTTTTCATAGTATTTCATTTTTTACCAGCAACAATTTCCCAGTATTTCAGCATCACCCTTAACAAGCAGCGTGGTGAATGCGTTAAACAACCCTTGTTCGCCGTGTTCGCCTACTCTTTCATTCTCATCTCACTCCAGATCACTGGATGCATACCGAAAAGCGGCGTCAAAACTCAACGGGAGAAGTAGGAAGTTTTCCCTCTTTTTGCGTTTTAGGCCGGTCACTGCCCGGCCCAATACGCCGCAATGATTCTCCCGCATTGTACAAAGTGCGAAAACTACAACAACAAGGAACCAACCACCCTGCTTGCCTGCCTGTCCCGACAGGCCGAAAGCCACAGCTTTGATCTACTTCCAGCCACCTTGGCGGGTTTTTTTCGTCTGCGAACGCTTTGATAACTGTTTGAAAATGCAACCTCGCTTTTCCGTCGGCGTTAAATAAAAAAACAAAAATGTGCACGTTCAAAGATTCAGTGATTTTCCTCCCAAAGCGAAAAGGTGCACAGGGCACTCTTTGACAGATTTCGACTGATTGAAATTTGCACACGTCTACTGTAAAGTGAAAATAACACCATCTTTTAAATATCACCATTAAGACTATTGATCTTTACCCTTTTAACTGCTCTTTTTGTTATTCATGAACCAGGAACCCAAGGTGTCGAACTGGCGAAAGGGAAAGGTTAGTTTTGCTCGATTTCCAGTGCGAAGAGAATAACTTACTCTGGCCAGCAACTAAGTAAGCAAGTTACACACGCTACCCGTGAAACTCTTGCAATGTACAGGAGGGCACTTTCCTTTCAAATTTCCGGCCGAAATCTTAATGGCCAATAATACTCTCTCTGATAACACATTATCTCGAGGGTGTTAATGTCGAGTTTGCAGGCTGTTCGCCGATAAATAACGCCTGATAAATCAAACCTAATCAAATTGATTACGCGTTAGCCGTTCGCGTAAAACTTTTAGCATGATTGCAATTAAATTTGCCACGAATCAATAATAAATTATTATTCCCCTCGCCACACATCAAACGTTTAGCCGCCAACTATAAAATTCGTGAAATGTCACGATCATAAATTAAAAAGCAATTTACGCAATTACCCAAAAAGACGAAATCTCCAAAGCCAATCGCATTTCACTAACGAACGCCGCTTATAAATTTAATTAAAACGCGTAATAAATCATCGCGTCCGCCTTGTTATTTTTCTTTGAAATCGTAAAATTTGTCCGAAAATGCCGGTAATAAAATACATTGTTGAAATATGTGCTTTTATCAACAAATAAACGCACGCGCCGATGATTATCAATTTTCAACGAAAAACGCACTGTTTGTATTTCGCCATGCAACAAAAACCATGTGCATACGGTCAGCCAAACAACCCCTATCGCGACACAGGCGAAACAAAAAATGCGAAAACGCATTAAATATCAGAACGAGCGCATAAACCTAAGTGGATTATCAGCGGAATTACATTTTGTATAACCCCTTACATCCAATTATCATAACGTATAGTTAGATGAAAGCACACACGCAATGTCCTGGAATTTTTCACGAGAATGGAAGGGTAAATGGCCTCCAAAAACGAGCATGAAAATGTTCGAGAAGAAAAAAGAATAATAACAACACACGCACGGGGAAAAAAACCCGCGAGTGAACAGTGAAGTAAAAGTTATGAGCAAAACACGAAACTGCTGTTAGGAAAAAATGCAGAATAAAATTCATTTTCCACTCACATACGCTCGACGCGTGTAATTAGACTTAAGGACAAGCGCATTTAAGGCCATTAAAACAAAATCATAATTAACCCCAACCCTTAAATTAAAAAATAAATTTAAAATTAAATTTCCCCTCATCGAGGCCCGCTTGTAAAATTTTTAGACAAAGTGCAAAATGCTCATAACTCATTGAAAATTAGCACGTGCCAAGTAACAAACAAGCCAAAAATGCACGCGGTTGCCGCCTTCGCGTCTGCGACGTTGAAAGCCGCAAGCAAGCAAGCGTGGAGCGAACGCTGCATAGATAACGGCCAACAAGCCACCACCTCACCTCGTAAGCAGCTCACTGTGTTTGGCGGCAATGGAGGCAGCAGCGCGTTTGCGTGTCAGCGCAACGTAATTTTCGTCTAATTGAGAAAACAATGCAGACTATCAAAACACGCACGAAATCGACATGCATGCACGGCCGTTTTGCGTCCTCATTTCTTATACCTTCCTTCTTCAGCACACTCTTGTTTTTCCGCCACGCTAACAACCCAGTTTTAATGTCCTTTTTCCCCCGAATAAAATAAATTACAATATCACGACATTGTGTTTGTTTCTCTCGTTTAATCCACAAATCTGCTGTTATTTTGTTTGTTTTATTAAAAGTTATGAGAGCACCACCTAAATGAATAGCTCCAAGAGCTAATTTTAGAAATTTCTAATTTAATAATGACAACTGCTTGCTTGCTCATGACGAATGCAATTTGTGTTTGGAGACTTTATTAACTACACGCACAACGCACCCTCACCCCATCCATCCAGTCCTCCCTCCCTCGCACCTCGTTGCAGCTAAATAAAGTAGAAAACTAAACGAACTTGCTAACTAACTGGTGTATGACATGGCCTACGATGAGCTAATGCATTACATTGCATTGCATTGCTTTAACTTTCACTCAGCGCACCTACCCTTCGCGTTTGTGCAACCCCCATGCGAAACGCGCGCGCATTCAACATGTTTTGACAATGCGTCACTGCAAACGCAATCAGCAAACTTTTACTTTTTTACATTACATCCATTACGCACTGCACTCAGCTGATGTATGTGTGATGTTTCTTCAATTCTCTTCACGCACAATGCCAATCCGTATGCCACCCTGTATTGGATTTGAGGGTGCAGCACGTATGCTTTTCAACCCTAATCAAATATCTTACTTAATGTCCGACCATATGTCCAACAATATCCTCTTCGAGAGCTCAAAAATTATTAAATATTTTAAAAGAATTTTTCAGCTGAAAAAAAGTCATGCAAAACTTTAGTTCGTCTTACGTAAAGTCTTTTTACTCTACTTATGAGCTCAGTTACACGCGCATTCAATAGCCGCCCTCTTCCGCATGTCATTCTCGCCACTTTGTTCATGTACAGACGTCTCGTCGTCACCGGTCGTTGTCGTCATCTCATCACGTTATCATAACACTTGTGCGTTTGTCCTTCGCGCGCGCTTTTGTGCAAAGGTGTGAAGCGAGAGACTTGAGTTTCACCACTACCGTCGTCGTCGTCCTCATCATCATCATCACCGTCATCATGCATGAGACGAGGTGTGAAAATCGTCGGAGGCACTCGTTGATGTCTTTTATGCCACTCGTGCCACCCTCAACGCGTGAGAGAAAAAACGCGAGCGCGATTAATATGTGAGAGACAAAGCAGTGTTTAAATCTCCACTTTTGCGTGGTGCGCAAGTGAAACGCATGGACGTTCGAATGAATGAATGAATGAATAAGCAGTACGTATATGAAGCCAGCAACCCTTTTTATTTACATTTCGGATTTCGTATTCAACGAGTATTCTCGCTCGACGCGTTCACACCGAAAAATCTTCAATGTTTAGCACTCTTTAATTCAATTATATCCCGAGCATTAAAAGGGATTTCGCACACGTTGGATGAAAATCTATAAAATTCGTGTGTACGTCGTCTCCTAGTAACAATTATCTCATGAAAATCCTGTTATTTCTTTCAATCCAAAGAATGACGACTTGGCCCATCAATTTAATTCGTGGCTTTGGCACGTGAAAGCAAAAAACGATTTAATCGTTCGATTGAATTGATTTGTAAACATCCTGTATACTAAACGTGCCCGCCAAACAAGAAGTGTTTAATAACCAAACGACGTCACTGAAGCAAGCAAAGACGACGACGGCGGCGGCGGTGGTGGTTGTTGCTGCTTTCAAGGGGCGGCGGTGACGATGAGGATCAATCAATCATTCGGCGCATTCTTGCACGATCATTGCGTCGTCATTAATAACACAAAACGTTAATTTTTTATCGCGCCTCCCTCGCGCCGTAATCACCGAGTGATAATAGCGCACAGCGCCAATAGGCTTTGATAAGCTCGCTTTAAATTCCGCCTAGTTCTCTTCGATACTCGCACGAAAATAACAATACAAATAAGAAACGCGTGCTGGTGTGGCGCTGTCAACACCAAGGCGATTGCAAAAATTGAGGTTAACTTTGCAGGGTGCGTATGCGAAAACAATAAACTACTCAAGAGGCGGCAAGCAATAGACCGCAGCGCCGCCTTAGACATGAAACAAAATGATTTATCACAAAATTAATTATTTCCAACCGAGCAAGCAGCCACAATTATTTTTTACGTGTACGCGCATTTGCATTCTCTTCATTGCCGGTGGTGGTGCTACGTTATCAATTTTCCGGCGCGCGCACTCGATTGAATTGACATTCATCTTGATAATGCGCGACAGGACTGGAAGAAGTACACGTTTTGTGCGACATAAATCCGCGCGGACGCAAAGGGTGTGTGTACGCTTGTGACGAAGAGCGAATGGCCGAATCAATGCACCCTCGGGGAGTATGAATTTCAAAACGGTCATATCTTGATCGACCAACGTGGGGTGATATTTATCCACCCTCCATCTTGTCACGAAAGAACATTGTCGCAAATGTTCAACTGCATGTGTCGATGGCGCATGGTAAATAAAATAATTATTGTACTCACATTGCTCCAACGTATAGCGAGTCCCGCTTGATGTCCAAATGGAACGTCCGGTAGTAGAGCATCCCGCAGGCGAACTCGCGCACGTGATCTGCAAACAAAAAAATGCACAAGGGGTTAGTTGGATTTAATTACAACGCGACGCATTCAAATGGAGAAAAACATATTGAAATGAGCAGAGATTCGTGCAAGCGGCACCCTTCTGGTGGTGGTGCTGAATCCGCATCCGCCGCAGCAGGATTAAGCATGGGATTAAACGGGATGACCGCCACGTGCCACTTGGAGGGCTCTTGGCGTGCGCACCATGCGATTTGCACGTTGTTCTTCCATTCTTCCACGTCTTTATCTGAGAGTCTCATTTTCGCTCATGACGGGGCCGGGTTATTAGCTGTTTAATCCCGTCGGATGCACTCCGGCTTAAAGTTAAACGGGAAAATTTAAGGTGTATCGCTAAGTGGAAACGGCGGCACCGGAAAGAAAAGCGTAATAAAAAAGCAGCAACAGTAGCCGTGCGGGAGGGATGAAATTAATCTTGCAATTTATTTCGTGTGTCTGGCCCGTCCGCCGCCGTGCACGTTTCGTTTTTCTCCTGTTCGTTGTGTTCATTCGATTATTTGAAGGCTTCAAATGCGGAAGAAGGGGCACTTTAATCGCTCGCAGGTAATTCCAGGTAATTACGAGCGACGGAAAATTGTCTCTGGAAGTTCCCGGCCGCGAGCAGGGGCGGCGCGACAGCTTTGCTTGCACTGATGTCCATCAATGTGACAGGACGAAGCAGGTTCGTTCACGGCGTCTTTGCTCGCGCACAAAGTTAAGCGCTCCTCATTCATTCGGTCGCTTGCAGCTGGAAAATCGATGATTATTAACCCGGAAGCGATCAGAAGCGACCGCAATGTGCTGGGCGGTAGCGGTGGTGCAACGCCGTAATTTTAGTACAAATGAAAAATGCGCAAAGTTTTGATCCGCTTTTACAACGCTTTTGTTATGCTTTTTTCCTCCTCCTCCTGCTCGTGCTGCTGTCTTTAGTAGTGACGTAAAAACGATTAGAAAAGTTCGCCGAAGAAGAACCGAACAAAATGTACTGTAATTGATGAGCTTTTAAAAATGGGATTAGAGCGCAAACAACGCGCAGTTACGAATGATAATAATCGATCGCGTTTTAAATAATCGAATTGAAAAGGCGCGTGTCTTACTTCGACTGACCCGCAAATTATTTCAAACGTGATTTCCGGTGTCTGCTTCACAAGCAAGCAGTTGTCGCACGGTCTAGCTGTTGATTTGAATTACCAAAGGGTTCGCGTTTCAAGTATTTAACGAGTTTTCGTGTAGCATTAACGTTCGACCGTCTGCCCGCGCTTCGGCTCGCTGGCTGGCTGCGTCCGCCCAAGATTTATAAGGTATAAATCAAGGTCCAAAACTGGTCGGAATGCATTTAACGCCCAGCGTAGGTCCTCTGCTTGAACCACTTTAAACATCCACTATCAGCAAACTATTTGCTTGACAACGCGACGAATGTCCCAACACAAAGTGTTGTCGTTCAATGATTAGACCGCCTTAAAACGTGCAAAAGCTTCCGACCTCATCGATTGCGGTTAATTGCTGCAAACACCCTGTACGTAAATGCATGTTATATGGCTAGCCACATTTCCGTGCCATCCGAGGAATTGTAATATACAGCCGAAAGTTGCGGGGGCGGCAGTGGCGCGTAGTGCGTTAGCAAAGCCAACAACACCGCCATTGCGCCGCTCGGTTGTTGTGTTTGCGGTGGATGTTTATAGTGACCGATCTTAAACTTTGACCCTTTCTGGCGAGGCGTTCGACGATGCGGAACGCAAGTCGCGCAAAAAGAGCGCCCGCCGCCGCCGCCGCTGCCACCGCATAACGACAAAAGCGTCCCGGAGAACACACACAACAAATGCGTTTACCAGGGACAATGCGGACGAAGGGAGTGGGCACCACGTCGTTGATTGCAAACAAATTGTTGTACGGCATTGTTAGATAAATTCACGGCGAGCGCCGGAAATGGCAAAAAACCATTCGGCGAGCCAAAGACGCGCGCGCACTGTTTGGTTACCAATGTCAACCAAACAAACAACTTTGATTCATGCTTAATCCAACTTTTCCCATATATCCACTTAACTACCGCGCTTCGGACTCGGCGTTGCTTTATTTATCGAAAACGTATGTTTTGTACGCAAATCCAAACAAAACACATCTTCGCAGGAAGACGGCGGGGGCGAAAAAGTTGTGAATCAACAGGAAAATTAAACGAATGTCAAAGCTGGCTGCACAAACGAATGCGCACCGTGGCCGGTCGCATAGCAAACGAACGCGAATGATGTACAATGTATTGAATTAATGCGCAATGAGCATGAAATGAACGCATTTGTCCGAAGCTGCTTCACGCTGCCGCCGAGCGCACGAAAAGGACGACGATGTCATAGACGACTATGAAGCAATTTAAAAACGCTAAGAGAAAAAGCGCCGCGCAATGCTACGCGATATTGTTATTATTATAAATTGAAAGTAATTCTTTCCGGTGATTATTTCCGAGGCGGCGCGCGCGCGCGACCAGCCAAGGAAAACGAAGAGCGCAGAGCGCTCACGTCGACCCAGTATGCATCTACTTAGTTTAATACACAGGTAGTTAAAGCACGCGGAATGAGCGCCAAGGAAAAAAATTCAATTTGTTTCAACTCGCAATGTCGACTTTGGAATGCGCTCTCGAGTCGTTTAATGTTTGTTTAATTTACATCCACAAAAAACGCTTAAAGAGCCGCCGCGACCGGAATTTAACGAGCGCGAGAAGGGGACGCATGTGTTTCATTATTAGCGCACCCTGTAAGGCAGCTGCCGCCCCTCACGTCAAAACAGGCAACGCACGTTATCAGGCGATAAAGCAGCGCGCTTGTTCTTTGTATGCAATCATGCAATATTTGCATCCATTCCGGTGTTCCCGGAGAAAATCGAAGCGCAACGTGCAGATAACGAAGCATGCTACACAATCAAGTGCATGTTGCATGTTACGTGAAAAAGCCACATGGCCGAGTGGAAAATTTAGCATTTTTCCCAGGCAAAACACCCGCCTCCGCATTCCGAGCGCGTCCGCCGTATCCGCGAGGCGCGCAATTTCCATGCGTCATTAAGTTTTTCCGTAATTAAATCGCAATTAAGCTTGCATGCTTAGCGAAGCGTCATGCGAAAAAAAAGCTGCTGTTTCACTTGAAACGAAACTAAATACTAAACTAACAACAAACGCAATTGGCCGATGCAAATTCATTTACATTGAGCGCTCAATTTTTCAGCCGCAATGAAAATTAATCACTTAATGAGTTAACAATAGCCTTTTACGGTAGCAACCCAAAAAATGCATTTTCCAATCGGCGCGCGGCAAGGGAAATGCGGAAAAATCACGCGACATTGTGGGTCAGTAAGGCTAATCTCAATAGAACTAAATCGACGGCATTAATTAAATGGCTTTTTCACGTCGTGCATGCCACGGTTGCTGCCGTCGGCGGGAAAGTCGATTTGCCCGCGATTTGCGTTGACATTATCACCGTTCGCGTGCCGTGTGTCGTTTGTGTTAACAGCGGCACTCGTTTAGATATGCGCGATTTTCGTCGTCCTGCGAGGACGCAGAGGGCGCACGCGCGCTTCGCTGCAAGCAATCGTCATAGTTCATATTTCCCGACCGACCGAACCCTTTCGCATTGTACGACTGGGAAATGCCTTCTTATCATTTACACACTCTTATCCTAATTGGTCACGGATAACGTGGATAACGTGCTTGTTTTGTGTGTAATTTACTTCAGTTATGTGCTGTTACTCGTGCTTTTATTCTAATTGCCTCTCTTACCATCCTTTCCTCCCTTCCTCTTGGCGCTAATTTTTTGTTTAGTTTAGCTTAATAAAATCTCTCCGTTTGTTTACATTAAGCAATTCCATTCGCGAGCGCATTCCCTAATAGTATTAGTTTTCGTCGTGAAACTCAATAGAGTATAAAATTGCCTGCGCAATGAAATAAAACACTTGATCTCAATTCAAGGCGAGTCGGGACAAGTCAAGTCAAGTCTAAAGCCAAGTCGAGGGGTGCTGCACACCCGGCCAGTGATTTCAGGAATCAACCAGCAGCAGCAATAGTAGTGCTAGTAGTAGTAGTTCCATTCTAATTTGGTCTTTTGCCTTCAAAATCGACGCAAAAAAAACGAAAGAAGCATACGCACACTCTGGAGCAATCGGCAACGAAGTAAAAAAAATCATCGTCGTAGTCGGAACGCGATGAGATTTCTCAAAGTATTTACATTGGCTAAAGGCGCATACGAATGCAGTCGCAAGGACGACGAAGACAATCGCATCACGGATTGAACATTTTTCGAGCGCGCAGCGAACGCGAGTCTTTGGTATTCAATTGATTCATTCAATAAAAGTCAATGGTTCGTGCTCGCGAGCCATTGTTTCGCGCGACCGCTTTTTTCCTCTTTTCCTCCTCCTCGTGCGCTCATCCGCCGCGAGTGTTGCTTGCATACAGTGCATATGCGAAATTCGGATAAGTTTTCCACTGCATCGAGCATCATCCAATCTTATTTCATCACACGCACGCGCACACATATTCGTCCATTCTTTGTTTTGACGCCAACGGCTATAAAGCAAAATTATGGCTTCGACTTAATATATTAGAGACGCAAGACTGCGCCGCCACCGCCGCCGCGCTAAGATTTAGCCGTATGTCGTGCGCGGCAAGAATATCAACTCGCCGAATGCCAAATGAAGACAAAAACACACTGCGACCGAGCAAACGCAACGCCAAAAGCTCTTAAGAACGTCGTCGTCGTCGACGTCCTCGTTGTTGTCGCACTCCAAACTCCGACGGGCGAAAGGGAATGAATGCGAACATTTTGAGCATTTTGCTTGTTTGCAAATATGATAATTTATCGAGTGCATTCATTTATGTATTTTGCCAGTTGGCGCACTATGTAGTAGTTGCTTTTCTTCGCCGTCATCCCACATCTACTCCTCTCCCGTCTTTATAGCCGCCTTCCTATTTCACTTGATATATATATTTGTCTGTTCAAAGCTTCCAGCAGAGATTATACGATTGTGTCTTTCATGTATAAATTAGACAACCAATCTTACTTCTTAGATAACAAAGCGCCAGAACGAACGAAAAAAAATTATCGCATGTCTTACATCAAGAATAATGTAATATTTTCATTAAATATCACTGCCAAAAGTGACAGGAGAAAAGTAGAACAAACAGCAATTTTATTAAGTGCCTCCTGCTTATATTCAGTATCGCATTTGCAACAGGATAACCGCATATCTGGCGATCAAGAAGTGAAGATTAGCAATTCAAATGAAGCATCACGTGCGATTGCGTGCGACATGAAAAGCGGCTGATGCATTTTTTCATTCGTTCATATTACAATTATTATTATTATTATTAACATAGCGTGCTGATTGCTGACCGAGTTTATTAACAAACTGTCTGTCAGTTCGAGTGAAACGCGCGCATGCACACACGCCGGAAAAACGTGATGGAAATCATGTGTTTTGCGAAAATGTTGTTTTCCCGCTAAATACAATTATCGGATACTGAGTTTCTTCCTCTGTATACATCGCGCGCCTAATGAAACGACGATGCGCTTTGCTCAAAGCGAAGAAGAAGAAAACGCAGCGCTCGTGTCGCTTCTCACTCAATGAAGTGACATTTCGTGGAGCGAACGCGCGCGCCCCGCGTAAGTTTTAATAGAATTTAATTGAATTCGGCGATACGCGACGCCTCTCGCGCGCGCAGAGAGGAAAGATGAGAAACTTTGCTCTGCCGGCGACGAAGGAAATACGTTTGCAATCGTTATCGTCGCAAAGCGTCTTAAATCTTAACGGGACCAAGAGCAAAACTAAAGTAATTATTTTTTTCTTGCAGTGCGCGCGCGCGCTCCTTGAAACATGTCGCATGTTTTTGTTTGCAATCATGACAGAATCATCACCGACGGAAATGAAAATATCTTAAACGCTGCTGCTGCTCACTGCTGCAAAACTTTACACTTTTCAGTCTGCGAGATTAATTAAAATTTACGCGTTTTAATGACATAATAACTAAACTTTAATTTCATGAAAAATCCTCGATTACGTCGACGAGTCTTCACTCCAAAGTAATAAAAATTCCTGGTGAAGAATAATGTGTTAATTATGAGATATAATCGCATATAATCAAAGCAATATATCATCGAAGAAGCTAAACACTGAGAAGAAGCCCAGGGAAAAAAGAATCGAGGATAATTTATACGAGGTCCTTAAACCGACACACAACGAGTGGTAGCTAGGCGGCGCGTGGGCGCCGCCAGTGTTACATGCGCACATTAAATCGGGAGATTGCAAAATATTGCATTCATTAAAAAACAATGATTAGCACCTTGTAATTATGACGTATAAAACACATGCGTCCGCCCTGCGCGCGCTTGCGAAAAAAGCGCTATCCATGCTTCAGCGTCGTGAAAAATGCGTTTCGAGCGTACCCGGAAATGCGTATTATTCATGTAAAATTTAATTGCAAATAAACAGCGTGCGTATTTTTATCTAATCCGGAAAAATTTTAATTGCACGCCGAAAAATAAACGTGATACTCGCATAAAAAAGTTAAATGCATTTGCCAACATTTTATCTAACGCGTTAGACCGGCTAATAGAAAACTTTGCTAGTCCTTTGAGAAGGAATAAACATTTTCGCGCACCTCCTCTTCGTGTTATGACAAGTCGTAATAATAATTTCTCGTCATTCGCGAGTTTAATTAAGTCAGTTTCCACGCGAATGGAAAAACTATTACGCATAACATAATTAATTATTATTAGTCGTGCATGCACAACGAGTTCATAAAACATAACTATGATAAGCGAGTCCTTCAAGCTAATAAAAAACACAGGGCGAAATAAAGATAATATATGCGATGATCATTAATGAAAAATGAGTTAATAAAATTGCATACAGTTGGAAAACTTTTCGAAAAATGCTCCTTATTATTCCCAAGCATTCCTACTTTTCTTGCATTCCCAGGCTGGGTCGTTGTGAGGAAATGCTTTAGCAATCCTCCAAAGGGCGTTTCTGATAAACGTTCTTAATATAAAACGAGATTCAAACGTATGTTCGTTCCTTCTACGACTTCTTTCGTTATTTCTTCTTCGGCTCAGTTGCGCGCCACTCGTATGCAAATGCAGGACGCACGCGCGCGCATTGGAAATTTATTAAAAGTTAGAATTTCACGTTGAATTTTTCGGAATCTTATTACGCGGCGCGCATGCGGCTTTATATGTTCTATATTTTTATGGCTTTATAAAGCAGCTCACAACTGAATTACATTCGTATATATTACTTATTCAAATATGATTTTTCACCTTCGCCATAGAATATATTCTATTATAAAATTAATCCAAAAAAAATTTCCCAAAAGAAATATTTAAAATCAGAAAATTGCATGTTTGGAAATACGAACAAGTGAATTGCTAAATTTTCCATTTGCTTTGTCGTTCGTTCAGGGGCATTACAAAAGGATTCTTTCGCTACGATTCGAGGCGCCCGGACGCATCTGCCCAATAAAGTCGCGCAAATGATGTATTTAGCGAAGATGTAAAGATGGTATTACGGCCAAAGCGTCGCAATGCACCTGATCACACGCTCGCGACAAAATGCTGCACAGCCATTATGTTCGCTCGCACACCCTACACGTTTTTGACTAAAGCGCGCCGGGAAAGTTTCGACTTTAAGCTGCATTTCTTTCGCCCTCCGCGCCGGAAACTATTACTGCCATTGTGCAATGCGCCATTCATTGCCGCTGGAAATTACATATAATTACACGCATTTGACATCTGCTTAAAGTACTTTAAGTATACAATAAGACTGTGCACAGACGCAAAGATTCCCCCCTCAGTGAAGTTTCTTAAGAAAACTCATGCTCAACTTTACGTAAGGAAAATTTCTAAAAAGTCAATAAGCAGATTCAATCAAAAGTAAAATTCGACAAAGTCCCTCGAAAAACGTAGAGAAAAAGTTTCGTAGAACAAGTTGGGAAATTCAATACGGGCGTGCACGCGCCATCAAAAAGCGGAAAAGTGTCCGTTTGCTTCAATTTCAATTCGGGAAACAACAGCAAATGGGCGAATCGCAAGCGTCTCGAGTACGCGTCGTAAAGACCGGAAGTCAGTAGACACTTATGTGAAGCGACAGTGTCGCATCGCATTTGTCCGGCGCAATTTGCATTCGTTCCTTGCGATGTTTACTTGCACCCTTTGCTCTTCTTTTCCGGCACACGCTGAAAAGGTATTCTGCTCTGCCTGAGTTTGTGTGTGTAACTGTGTGCATAAGGTGCGGCAATTTAGCCGCCCCCGTCGTTGGCAAGTGGAAGAAATTGAACCGCATGTGTGTTCAGCGCGCCGGAAAAGTCATCCTCGTCTCGTTCGCGAAATTGCGCCATTCGAGTACACGCACAATTTACTTCTTTATTTTTTTATTTGGCCTATAACTATTGGCTAATATTACGCGCCCTGCTGTTCCAAAGCCGAGGGAAAATTGACGCGGTTCACTTGTTTTTTATTAAAACAAGAAGACGCGAGAGGCACGCGCACGCGTTTCCCAACCACCCCTCGCCGAGAAGAAATGCTTACCGCCGCTATATTTTCTTTTTCCTCTTCGTATTTCATGCGATCGGCGCGAAATTTCCTTTTCGAAAACACGATTCGCTGTTTTACGAGTAGAAATTGAGAGGAATATTACCAGATTTCCGTTTTTTATTAAATCTATTGGTTTCATACTTCACAAGCACGACACAACGTATACAAAGTGTTTGAAATTTAAATCGCACAAAAAAATTATTCATGATACAAAACGTGCTGCTGTATTCACTTATAAAAAAAATGTATTGTGGATTGTATTATAACAACAACAAAAAATAACGAGAAATTCCAGAAATATTAAAATTCCATGCGTAAATCGCAGAGTAAATTATATACGTCTTATTCCTCCACTTGTTCATTCGCATTCGTTTTCTTTGGCGTATTGTGTGAATCGGCGCTCGAAATGAAATTCAATAAATTCTTAAAGGGCGCTAATAATAATTCGTACATTTCGCAATGCGCTTACTTCCCCTTTTTTCCTCGTCTGCGGCACGGCGAAGAAGACAATCGATGGCTGTTCCATGCAAAATGAGCGCGCGCGCTTGCGATGCTGGCACAACATGATATATGAGTCGTATTGTTGGCGGCGGCGGAGGCGGCTGTCGCGCACTCCTTCGAGCATGCAACATCTGGACGAAATGCATCTCTAAATATGCTATAAAAATACACGCACATGTTCGTTCGACGGCAAGCATACACTGCCGCCGCCCCCAGTCACCGGAATATGGATGTAGCGTTATGAACTTATTCGATCCGAAATGCTCTTAGAGCGTGCGACTGTTGTGCGATGACTTAATTTATGATGACTTACTGCGTGTTTTCTCCAAGTGGCTCTCGATTAATATTTTGCGTTATTATACAAAGTGTTTAATATAATACACTTTGCTCTGCTTCTCATTGAATTTATTTCAAACCATTACATATGATAGCATTTACCTTTCTTCTTTTTTATTGTAAAACATATACTTAAATATAATTCGCGTGTTTTTTGAGGTTGCCTTCCGCGTTTCAAAGCTCTGACAACTTTTAAGGGATGATACACTCGCACGTTACCATGCGAACGTATCAGGCGTGCTATTAGATAACGGAATGTGCTCCAAGGCAGGGGTGAGCTCATCGCATATTATGCTAATTCCGCACGGTTCGGAGAGAACGACGCAAGACAAAGGTAAACCGTGTAATCGTATTTGAATGCGAGCGCTGCGTGCGCTCGTTTGAAGTTTGCCTGAATTCGGCTTCAATTTGGCTGATTTCGTGCGCATCGTTGGAATCGGAGCTGGAAAACCGGAAAAAATGGCGTTTGTTTAAAGACTGTCAGTTACTTTGTCGTCATCTCTCAATAACATAACCTCTCTTTCACTGGGAATAAAAATATTTGAAATTAAAGTGCATCAAACTTTATTTTACTTTTTGCACACCGTTGTCCATAGACTTGCGACTTTGACTTGATGAACATAGCACTGGTAATGTGGTAATGTGCATTAAAACACGGGCACGTCCTTGTGATGAATTGTTCAAAAATGCGCGAAGTCCGAAGGGAAAACTGTCAATTGATGACGAACGATAAAAATAAAATATTATCGAAATTCTACGGTTCTATAATCTAGCTGAAAGTTCGCAGGAAAACGGCTAAAAACATGGCTCTCGATTAATATTTAATATTAATAAAATGCGTTTGTTGAAAAAGTGTCAATTAATTTGTTTCCATCTCTCAATAATTAATGTATGAATTAAAATGCAAAAATTATTATTTAAATTCCGTTAATCTATGACGAATAAAATAAAATTTTATTGAAATTCTATAATCCAGCTGACACTTCGCAGAAAAACCGCTCAAATAAAATGCATGGTTCCCGATTAAGATTTGCAGTTTACAGACTGAGAATCACTATGCCGTCTTCTCCGAATAATATATCCTCACTAGCTAGAAATAAAAATATCACTAGAAATCAAAATATTCGGAATTAAAATGCCAAAAAATATGATTTAAATTCCATCATTGTATGACCAACAAAAATCAAATTTGATCAAAAACTCCATAATCCGGATAACTATTCACGGAAAAACCACTAAAATAAAATGCAGTTTTCCTCTGTTAAATTGCAATCGAAATATATTTATTTTGGGAATACATGGTGAACAATTAACGGACAATTCTTTTTGTGCAATTTTAATTGAAACATCAACCACCATCCTGACCATTTAAAAATCTGTCAGCAATAACAATGAAGCTCCTATTGTTTAATTAACATTGCAAACAATAACCGCTACCGCTGTTGATTTCAAATGCGGAAAAATGGCGCACTCTCCGCGCAAACAGAGAATTTGAGATGAATTTAACCGGAAGTCGAGTTAAATATGCTCATTCCTTAACCTCAACGAGCCGAACTAAGCGGGAATGAATGAACATGCATGAACGAAAAGAGACGGCAAAGAAGAACGAATGAACGAACGAACACGGCGAAAAGCATTGCGCTCGATTTGCGTTGCGTTTCCACTCGAATTTCTCCGCGAGCGCTTTCCACGAGTTTTCCGGCGCGCACGCGAAGAAGCCGCCGCGCACACATAATCTTTAATTAAATCCCGCAGATTCATAATTAATTCATTCAATTAGAACGACTCCCGCTCCTTGCAATTCAATAAGCCAGCCAACTTTACACTCGCTTGGAATCTCGAACGAAATTGACATTTTTCCCGACCAGCTCATCGCGCACAACTTCTTCATCTCAAATTTTTTATGCCTCAACCTCGTAAACTTGATTAAGTTCCCGTAATAAATATAAATAGCAAGCGGCAGCAGCACACACATATGCGCGAATGCATTGGGGAAAATTTCGCGGAAAATGGTGGAAAATATCATAAAAGAACCACCTTTAAGTTGACAATAAACATAAGCTTGTTAGACCAGTCGTTCGCATGTTTAACTCCGGGAAAAACGTGCTCGTTCATTTTTCTATTGCGCGCGTCGCGTTCGCTGAGGAGAAAAACAAGCAAATGCCGTCTCAAAATGAGCATACACACACAATGGGGCCAAAGCGAGGCACCCCGGGGGGTGGCACGCGAGAGGAAAAACGACGGCGGCGTTGGCGGCGGTAGCAGCATGTACACGAGACATTGCATGATCGCCATGTAAACTTATTGGTTATGTACGAATATATTTACTAAGCGTGTATGTAAACGAGAAAAACTAAGGGTTGTTTGCCTTCTTGCTTGAACGTTACGTCTTTGTCCAGCCAGTTTTTCGCGTAACAATCACCCTTGTTATTCGTTTTTTCCACTCCACAAGAAAAAGTTGCATACACCCGACCAATGCACTTATGAGCTACTTGTGTAATTAATAATTAATCACGTTGGGGTTGTTTTACGTTAGGTCCGCGTATGCATGCGATACATTCGTTTTGTGCAAGGGCGCAAGTGAGATTTCCGTCATTGATAGCCGTGAAGTAAAAATTACTTTAGTTTTAATTTGATGTTCGTTGACATTTCGTTAAACCTTTTTACCATGTTACCTTCGTTGAGGATGACTTTTCATTTGGGGTGTAATCAAGAGGGAAGTAAACATACCTAAAACAATTAGAAATACAAAATTAATAATCATTTATCAAGTGTCAAACAATTACTTTCAAAATTATTTTTTAAAAAGGGGGAGAACATTAAAGGTGTGTTAATTCTTCTAATTATGCACCACGCATGGTGATGGCATGTTTATAATTATATGTTCAAGTTGTAGCAAAAGTTTAAGTGAAATACGCGCTAATTTATACACGTGAAGAAACAAAACTTGGTTGTTTTCTTGACGCGCTACGTCATTTCCAAAAGGGGCGGCAAACTTTTCGGCCTCAGTAATTAATTTATATAAATTACATGCGGGTCGTTAACGCTGGCAAAAAGTCGCGTATTTATTAGATTTACGCCATTAATAATTCAAATAATAATAACAAATAAACAAAAAGAAATGACCGCACCTCCCTGATTTTATGACTCACATTATTTATACGTGTTTGCCTTTGCGTCATATAAAAATTTCCCGAATTTTTTTCGAGGAAATTTCGGCTAGGGGTGTATTTTCCATGCTGCATAATTAATGCGCTTTGAGTGGTTTGCCTTCTGACTCGAAAATACGTTCATTTCGCTCGTGACATTACACTGCATACGCCCTTCGTGCCGCACGTCAACTACCTGCATGAGTGGGAGCAGAGGGGGCGGCAAACACGGCCACCTCACGCGCGGTGGATGCGCTTGTGTCATTGATTCCACCTGCGTTAATATTTAATCAACGATAAATCGCATTCGCAATCGGGGAATCGCATTTTTCTGCCGTGGCCCCGAAAATATAAGAGGGCAATGCCGAATGGGGAGCGCAGGACGTGCTGCTGCCTATTTCCCTTGAGACGTGTCTGCCGCCACCAAGGTTGGCAAGGTGCAACTCGAAATAAACGTGTCGGTTTCTGCATTTTGACAGCCAACCTGTGCCTGTCTCATTTGTGACGCATGGATGCGAAGAAAGGTAAGAAACGCGGAGCAAAATAAGGAGAAATAGAAAGTGATAGTTTCACCAAGGGGATGGCAAACAAACAAATAAACAAACAAACAGGCCAAACCATCGAATAGTTTTAGACGACGCGACGCGACGTGCCGCCTTTAAAAATGCAAGACGCTGAATCAATTCCACCATGCATTGCCTGAGCAGCGGAGGGTGAGAGTCGAGATAGCAGCCAACGTATTCTGCCGCCGCCTCCAAACACTGTCCCTCAAACGTCATCTCTTATACATGCAACTACAGCTTTTTGCAACAATAAAAATAAAGCCAAACACCTTTTCCCTCGTTTTATTTTATTTCTTTGTCGATTTTCCCACTCACCAACAACAAAAAATGGGCGGAATAATGGAAATTTCTTCAGATAAGTTTCTTAGTCACAAAGAAGCAAAGCTAGAGTAGAAATTCCACGAATGATTGTTTTGAGCTTGGTAACGTTTTTCAAAGAATTTTTTGTTGAAATATTTAGCTTTCATTGCACATAGGTGCGGTTCCAGCCCGTTTGAAACATGCACGTGCAGGTTCCTGTGGGAATCATTGTAATTTATTATTGTCATGAAACAGTAAAATATTTATCGCTGAAGAGCAAGGCCAAAACGGCTGGAAAAGAAATAGCATTCGAAGGGGAGGCACGAAATAGCGAAGGAAACCCATTGAAAACGAAGAATGGACGACGAAAAACGCAGATCATATTCTTCCAGCCGCCTTCTTGAATATGCGTGCGCGTAAAATGAAACATTACTGTCGTGCACTCATAGCGCCCAGCCGCCCCCAAAAGAAGAAGCGACTTCCTCTTCTTTAAAATATAGATATTCGTATGCGTACGTGCATATTCGTATTCGGCGCGCACTCGCGCATAAAATTTCAGCATTTTTGGACTTTCTTGCGTGCGTGCAGAAAAACTCACACCTTAAACGGGGGGAGAGGAAGAAAGCAGCTCGTGTATCATTTTCCATGCACGATGAAAATATGCGAGAGGACACCGAGAAGATAAAAGACGAGCAAGGGAGAAATAACAAGATGCATTCGTTTTAATTTCGTGAATCACAGCCGACAATTTCGTGTTTCATTTGATTTATTCAACAAAACGCTCAATCCTCATCCCGCGCGAGGATGAATAATTTTTCTCAAAAGGCAATAATCAAATTACTCAAGTCTAAGCGCGTCTAAGAGCTTTCAATTTAAACGCATTTTAACCTCTTAGTCGAGTAATTGAATTAATCGATACGTCGAGGGAGCAGCGTTGATAGATAAGTTGCTGATAACTTAATGATTAATTAATTATTGAGCCGTCTGGCAGCTTAATTAACCGCAATTTGCTAAGATTACACGCCGGACTGGGCATCAGCCAACCATTCCGTCGTCGCCGTCGTCATCTCCGCAAGTTGTTTTCCGGTGTGAATGTGATACTCTCCGCCGGTAATCTTCCGGATTTCCAAATTAATTCGATTAAATTCCCGCAAAACGATTGTTTTCACATCAACAAAAACAAAACTTTCCAGGCGGTGTTAAACGTGAAATAGGTTAAATAATACCCGGAAATTGCCATTTTTGACCAGGGTCATTCATTATGCAGAGCAATTACGCAAATTGGATTGAATTTAAATTTATTGCATATTTTACGCATGCGTATAAATTTCCCGCTCAAAATGAAAAACTTTTTCGGCAAGCCATACATTTATAATTACAACTCTTGAAATTTATTTATGCGGCGCGCCGCACCATGCACGAGCTTCTATGGTCATCCCACCTACGTTGGAATTTATTTTTGCGTGCCACCCCTTTCATATGCATGTCACTAGAGTCCCTAGATCGGCAACATCCCCCTTTCGCCCCAATTTATCCAGTTTGGATGTAATGCTAATATCAAATACGTGTACGTCCAGAGTGCTCGTAAATAAAAATAAATTATAGTTTTCATCAACACGTACGTACGTGCCAAGAGAACCGAAAACGCAACAAAATGAAACAAACGAGGGTGGTTAATGATAAATGTTATTAGTACAGTGCTGTATCTTAAATATTTACCGAATCAAACGATGAAGCCAAAAATAAACTTCACATTACTTTCTCCTTTTTTTTAATTCCCGAAAAGCTTTACTAAATGTTATGATAACCTTGAAGCAATAATTTCCCAAGAGACTAACGGAGTAATTATAAGATTTTACCGGATTACAATTGAAGACGAAAATGATGAAAAAAACAACGGAGAATGAAACCACAAACACCCACGCAAAAAAGTGACAAGGAACAAGAGGAGAGAAGAAACCACCTGAACGTAGAGTTTTTTTCATTTCCTGAGTTTACTATTGCGGCCTTGATTCCTAGTGTCCAACCTTCTAGAATTGCATCCATCAGGAACACAAAGAACAACGAGATCATTGTCTCCCTAGACATTTCTCCCTTTGCTAAATTTCCTGGACCCTTTTTGTAGTGCAGCACGTGCAAGACGAAAATCCTTTGGGTTTACCAGTGCAACTCGAATTAATTATTAACGCTCCATCGTCGAAGAAAATATTAATTCCTGAATAATCACCCACAGAGATCAATATTCAATACAGGAAAGAAAAAAGTTATAAATAATTAGATTTCCCAATTGCACGAACGACTACGTGGAAATAAGGAAACTTATTACGAAAAAGAAATGACGACAAGTTTAGCGGCACGTGCGTGCTGTCTAGGTATATTGTGCATTGTGTTGCGTGTTGCGCGGCTGATTTCCTGCTCTTTCACTCTAGGGACTCTTGGGAAATTATTTCGAAGACGGGATTTACATCGAGATAACCCTCCGCCATCTCCTTCCACACTCCTAGGACAATTGCACTCAAATGCGTTTGGGGGCGGCGCGACGCGCGCGGTGTGAGGGCAAAGAATTGTATATTGTCTCAAAAATGCGGCCGACGAATCGCACAATCGCACAAAAATCTTATTAAACTCGTCACACGCCAAAGTTGCAAATTCAATAATACACGAAGCAGAAGGATGCCACCAACTGCCGCGCAACCAGCAACAGCACCTTGCTTTTCCCCACTGGGAATACGTTGGCGGCTGCGACGCTGTTTGCCGCCTTCGTTTTTTCGCCCGCCGCGGGACGGGTGGTGGGTAAAGTGAAGAATTCAATTTGACGTATCGCGTGTTTTGTGCATGCATTTAGGCACAAACCGTCGAAGACCAATTTTTAGTTTTTTTCCTCTTCCATCTCGAAGAATTTTCCTCGCTTGGGAAAACATGTTCAAGTGGAAAACGCATTAAACTTTTCCGAAATTTTTTCCAATTTGTTACTTATGCGCCTAACATATAGGTAAACAATTAATTGAAACACTCGGTGGATTAAAATTCGTGAAAAACATATTTTCGCGAGTGCATAACCATCTTGAAATGGCTTTCGCATATTTTGCGCGCTCTTCACGATCGATTGAAAGCGCGCAATATGGAAAAGTTTACTCATGCATTTCGTGCGGCCCGTCGCCACCGCCACTGCCGTCTTCACAACGCGTTGTCACAACTGTGGCGGCGACTTTTTTTGCCGCAAACGCGTCAATGGTAGACGGTTTCCGGTATTGGAATTGAATGAACCGTACATAAAATCCACCACGAGTGAGAAAATAATTTAACTTCCATTTTTCGTACACGGACACAAAAAGCCAAACAAATGCCAATAACAAATTAATTCGCCGCATTCCCGGCTGGGAAAACTAAGAAAATCTTTTCATTTTCTGTCAAACGCAACGCAAGACTTTTCGTTATTATCACGAGCCAAAGTTTAAATTGAAAGGATTTTATCTTAAATAATTCCTGTCACTTCTTCTTCAGCCATCGGCTTTTTCCTCATGCAAGTCAATAAAACGAGGAATAATTTACCCTCACCGAGCGCCGCCGCCGCCAAGAAGCAAGAAGACATTACCATTGAGTTTGTGAAAAAGTTTTTAATACACTTCACCTTCCACGTATTATAAAGCGAGGAGAGGACGACACAAGTTTTGAATAAATCTATAAAGCGTGCGCCGAAAAAAGCAACAACGAAGCGAAAAGAGAAAAAGTGGAACCTACTTAAATATCGATACATTAAACTTTTTCCGCCTTCACTCACGCGAAATGAATGGAAGGAAGAAGGAAGGATAGAAAAAGGATGCATGCGCTTATTTTATTTATGTGTATCCTTCGATGGTTTTGCTCTCTAGACACACCGACGAAAATAAATGCAAGAAGCAGCAGGCATAATATACTCCAGTCGATACCCCCACAGGAGTCCCAAAGCAGGACAAGCACTAAATAAACGAGTGCAAGAAGGACGCGTCGAAATAAAGAAGGGGTTGCCTCGAATGGGCCCTCATAAATCATTTCGCAACGGGATGGGTGGACACTTTTTTAAAATTCAGGGATGCACAATCGTTAAGCACGTGTGCTTTGAATACTATACCATTGCATCACCGCAAAGGGGGGCCGGGGTACTAATGATAAACAGAAATAAAAAATGTATAATGTAAAAAGAGGAAAGCGAATGCAGACGTAATGATGAAAAAGGGTAGATTAAAATATCATTTTTCAAAATGTTAACAAAAGTAAGCAGAATCATAGTGAAATTAAGAAAAGCCAGCAAAGCTCGCGCGCACACACCCATACACACAAATTGATCGCTGCTTAAACAAGGAAATTTATCTTAAATCCTTGAGGAATTTGTACGTGCTGGATGCGTCATCAAAGAAGAAGGCACAAGGAATTTTACTTTGCGCGAGAATTTTATCTGCTCGTAGGTGGTACTCGATCAAACGAGCGGCAGCGGCGAAAAACGAGGAACAGGAAGGAATTCCCGAATAATTTGAAAGATGTGAAAAATTCAAGCGCGCGCCAACGCGGATTTAACCTTAAAACTTTCGGCGGTGAATTAATTTCAAGCATCACGAAGCACACACATTGCACGGTACGTCACGTGACTTGAATGACTAATGGATACGTAAATTAAGAATGAAGATTCAACGATCCACCCTTCATATTATATCTAGGCAGAGGTGTTTCTTCCCCCCATTCGATCAATTTAAAGCCAAATCAAAATCGATCTATAAATTAATCATACACAGGGCCGTATCCAAAAACTAGAAAGTGAAGACTAGCACATAACCTGTCACTTATTCGAGATGAAATGTTATGACTGAGTTTGTGTCAATCAAGCTCTCTCACCCTTCATGACATAGGCAAGTGAATGATAGAATTCTGCGTCAGTCTTCATCATCCCTTATCAATAAATAATTTCGTAGACATTAGTGAACATAAATTCAAATGCGACGTATTGAAATCTACAATAATTATGAACTATTTTAATTCGTGGAACACTTGAACCATTGCATGTGATTTTTTTCGTCACACGTACGCTTTCTTTGAACAAGTTTTACTCACTCAAAATACGCGGTGGCAGACATCACAAAAAGGAAGGGAAGCGATGCCACGTCAAAAACTAGTACATAATGCAGGACTCGCTCTTCTCCACACGGCAAACGATCTGCGGAGCGCGAGAATGCTTACCTGAAACATAAACGAGAAACATGTGTAAATATTTATCCAAGTGTGAAGAAGCAAAGTGAGTAAAAGTAAAGTGTGCGGCGTTGCTGCTGCTGCTGCTGCCGCCGTCACCGTCGTTCAAGCACGCCGGCTTAACTCAACTCGCAACTTGAATGCACCCGACCGAATATGCATGCAGATAGATATTTCGGGAGCATGCGATTGAATGGAGAAATTGAAAAATTGGGAAAATCGAAGACAACAGCTGGCGTCGCGTCGTCACAGCGCTGCGGAATAATTGGTTTTTCATGTTGCGCGCTGCATGCAAACAACACAAAAAATATCACACGAATGTCACATATCATGTTATGAAAATGCTGCCTCAAAGCGCGAGTTTTCGCAGAGCTTTTCACGTGCGAGAAGGGTGATTTTCACGGCGCAACCCTCTCGCCGCGCCGCTCGCTTTGCAAATAATGCTCTCTCGTGCCGCCCCAACAATGCAGCAAGTGTGCGCACTCGCATTCAGCCATCCAATAAAGCAGTCACCCGACCAACCAGTCAATCAAGCAGAAAACTTTACGTCTGATCGCACACGAATAATACGATTCAAGTTATTTCAAGATTTCCCAAACGCGTTCTCGCCATTTTCCAGACGTTTGTCTAAATTCAATCAACGCATAATTTTCATCGCGAAGAGTCAAATGCGCGGCGTGTGCTCTACAACTCTACGCGCAATGATCAAAGTTTTACGCTGATAGCAATGATAAGAATCGCGTTGAATCGAGCGCATCGAAGTTGACAAGTTGATTATAGGTGGTCGGCGGCGTTGATTTAAGAGGGTGCGTGCTGTTGCGTTATCGTAACTCTCGCCGGTGTTGCCGCCAACCCTTGAATCGTCCCAGGACAAAACTACTGATAACGAAGCGAGAGGTGTGTTGCGCACCGACCACCTTTCTCGTGGCGTTGGTGTTTACGAGCTGTACGACGTGTATCCCATCCGACGACTTTATGGCCGCACCAAGCGAGAGCCTGTTTATTGAGATGGCGTGCTCCTCTCCGCTCCCGGAAGCACACGCGTTTATGGCCGCTTTTGCACCGTCCGGGTCTTATCAGCGCACACATCGAAGGTGATAGATAGCCACCGGGATAAGCACCCGATGGGGATAGTACGAGGAGTGTTCATTTACCACCTCACGGATATTAGCAGCGAATTCAGGATTGAAATTGAATTTGTGAACCGCTTTGTCTGTAAACCTACTGCTCCACTCGATCCTCTTCTCTCCGCAAGCCGCTCGGCAACCCAATTCCCATTCAATTACATAACATATAAGTCTACTTGATCAAAAATAGATATTTGCGAAATTCGCATTTTCGCAAAGGGTAGATAGTTTAGTAAAGCACGTATTGTCACGTTACAAGTTATTCGTGGCGTTTGGCCTCGAGGCGATCTCCGATATTTCTTTCAATGTCTTCGACGCGGCCGGAGAAGAGTTGTGAGGGTAAGGACGTAAGTAGGGATCAGGATATAAGTGCTCTAAGAAGAGGGATGACAGGAAAGTATAGTCGCGATAACTCGCACCCCCACGGAGTGAGCGAAGACGAAGAAGAAGGTACATGCAGCTGCCGGCAATCGCAACGAAAGGCTTCAAATTTTATGTGCGGTCACACGGCACGTACGCAAAACCGATCCGGCAGGACTCAACGCGAGCGAGCGAGCGAGAGCGCGCCAAAACCACCCGATATTGGAACCAATTTGCTTTACGACGTGTCCAAAGAAAATCGTGCCGGAACATGGGGCGGTACGGATAAATCCTTGCGCACACGACACTTTTTCGCCTCAAGTCTCTATTCAACTTCGGCGGCGGCGACTGGCTTGATATTGGAAAAACAGATTTTATGATTCCGAAAATATCCACAAAGTGTCCAAAGTGAAATAGCTAATGGCTATTTTAAATTTACTTATTCGCTCACCCAACCACACACAACAAATACTCATATGGACTTTGTCCTTTCTGCGTCCTTTTACGAGTGCGCAAGTTTAGTGTTTGGCGGCAAAGTCATTCATTGCCCGGACTTAGGAAGTTGGTTTTGTGGCGTACCCGCATTGAACCTAATTATCATCCGGGAATCTAGCCAAGTGAGAAGAGAGAATCAAGCAATCCTAGATTCCCGCCAAACAGCGGCTTGCGAGAGAGTTTCGAGTTCACTTGAATGCGCGCATCGTCTTCGTCCTTGGCAAAAGCCAAAGAATTAAACACGCTTGTGCTCGAGCACACTATTTGGATAAACTTTGATCCTTGCGTGTGCGCGCAACGCGACTATACCGCCTTGCTTATCCTTTCTTCCACGATCCTTTCGCTCATTTCACTGTGTCACTGGAGCGTGCGTCTAAACAATTCCGAATCCTTTGTTCAAACCCACGCGCACTGGCTTTTTCCGCCGTAAAATTCAAATACTTTAACCTAACCTACTTTTATGCGCCCCAAAAACTTAGATTCATCCTTGACACATTGTCTCCTGTCATATTCAACAGGACGTGCAAATCGCGCAAGACAAGCATGAACCGCGCGTAATTGTCAGGATAACTTGTAAGGCGTTGACGTACCCCGCAAGGATCAAATTATTATTGGCGTATGGCAACACAGCGTGTCGCAGGATTAATCGGGAAATCTGTGCGCGCGTTTCTCGACATGCTAATGACACGTCGCTGGCTTTCGAGGACATTGCGCGACGAGCTTCCGACAACGCCAAGCGACGAACGGCCGGCGGCAGCGGCGGCGGTGGCGCGCAGGCAAAACGTTGACAAGCGCTTAGACAAAGGGCCTGTATAAACATGACAAGATTGAGGGGTTTAATTAAGTCACCGCCAACGCCGCCGCAAGATCTGCAAGCAGCCAAAGCCAATGATCATTGTTTCATCAAGGAAAACTATTACCGCGTTTATTACGACATTATTCGTCCTGGGACCGCAGCAGCCGCCCTTCCCTCGGGCCCGGCTATATACTAAACCTAGTCAAATTACAATTTGCATTCACATTTTATATCAAATGTTTCAACTCATCCTTGACTTATATTACAATAAACAAAGCGGAAACGTTAAAATCGTTACGATATAAAATTATCTACATTTTTTAGCTGGAATGTACGTACAGTAAGTACAAGCAGCTTTGGCTTTGAAATGCATTTACATGAATGATTTGTTATTATTGTCGGGCGATGTCAGTCAAACGAGGCGGAAGACTGAAATACCTAACAGCGATGAAGAACAGCAAACACGGCGAAGAGAAATGCGCGTCTTAGCAAAGTTGGTTTGACTTGAATGCATCTCGCAATGAGCTGACAGGCGACGCGACGTTGACGAGCAGATTTCCATACGAGTACTACGTACGCCCTGCCCCGCTGCAGTCGAGCGAACGCAGCATCACAACAGGAAAGAATGCTATTCGGGATGCTGTTCTTCATGTAAATGCGGCAGTGAAGCACAACTTGATGCCGTTCGTGTGGCCTGCTGTTACGTGTCGTAAGCCGCAACGGAGCAGCAGGTTTTCGAACCGAAATCGCATTCGACATAAATTCAAATTAAGTTATTTTTTATGTGACACACACGCACGGAATGGCCAACGTTTAAAACGTTCGTCGTCGTTTTTCACCTGCTGCGCACGATGACTGCGGAGAATGCCTAATGAATGCTTAAAGACACGGCCGACGACTATGAAAAGCAAGCACTGAGGAGGAGGAGGAGGAAGACGGTGAATGTGTTAATTAACCGTGAATGACTGGTATCTTCAACGCGCATTGTAATCAAGTGTATCGAATTGTTCATTAAGTGCGCTTTAATACTCTTCAATGTTTTTACGATCTGCTTCATTATCTTTTTATTGCTAATTTTCAGCAATTTGCGCATTCTTACAAAGCAGCGTTGTGCTTCTACAAATAAAATAACGGCTAGGTGATTGACCGAAAATACGCGCGCGCGGAAAAATAACGAGAAAAGCATAAACCGAAAATTGAATTTAGTTCGCCTCGACGACGAAGACAATGCCAAATAATACTCGTACTCAAAATGGGAATATGGAAAAATTTGAATAACTTCATCAGCCTCAGCAACAACAACGCCAACGACAAGGATGCCGCGCGACCGTTCGATAAACCTTTTCAGCGTCTTGAAGAAGGACGACGCATTACATGCAGGCATGATAACTTTAATATTGAGTTACGCCAACCGAAACAGGAAATATGCTTCACAATTTCCACGCATTGTCTCGTCAAGCTATTTCTATACTTTGTCTCCATCTCTTCCTCCTTTGCTTTTTCCCGTTAGTCTTGCAATTTTAACATGTTAGATGACAATTGTTTCTTGTTCTTCGCGCCGCGTAAAAAATGCAAAAGCATCTCGATGATTCACGACGATAGACGAATCTCGTCAATGAATGCAACATCACGTACAGCGAAACATGCGTTTAGATGAGAAAAGATATTACACGACGAAAATTGAATGGCATTCGCAGTTGACAAGAGAACGAGGGTACTTTTCTTATTATTCCGCTTTATCGAATTATGCACAGAGATTTCCATCAGACGGGAGGAAATGTCACTTCATCCCTTTGTATTTTAGGGGAAGAAGAAATCCCGATTTGCCGAAAATGCGCCTTTTGGCAATTGTTCAAGTTTTTAACCATTACCCGAAATCATTTACTCTCTAGCCCTCATTTTAAAGTCGAAATTCTATCAACCGCCCTCCGACTTCAATGTACAATTGAGCAGATGTGCGGTGCTCATTGCACATGCTGAATTTACTTTTAATCGGATTTGCGCATGAATATTAGCTTATCATTTGCTGTCAATACCATCGAAGACTTATTCATATGCAAATCCATCATTGAAATGTCGTCCTTCATGCATCCTGGATGCTAGCGTCACTTGTGCGCATATTATAAAAGGATAAAAAATAAGGGGGTTGGCCGGAGCTGTGGGACTGCGTGCAAATAAAATTCCTAGACGTTGAAAATACGCACTTAACCTTGAGAGGCTAATTTACCGGTCGAATGGACATTTTATCCGCATATTCTCACTTCTTCTTTGCGCACAACAAACGTGGAATTCAATTTGCTGGACGCGTTCGCATTATGCAGACGAAAGGTATCTCAACACAACAATCAACCCCTTGCTGCGAGGGCTATTTTAACGACCTCTGGCTGGATGCATATTAACTAAACTTGAGCGGCGGGAGGTTCATTTACTCATCATGAATGTCGCGTGGCTTTGACTTTGAAGATTATTGTGATGTTGATTTCCGCTTTTGGCCATTGTGCTGCGCGTCCGATGCACGGCAAAGCAAAGCCCAGGGTAGTTTGTTGTTGACGAGGCGATGACGTCGTCGAGATATTCAAATCAAAGCAGGCGGAAGCATTTTCTTCTCGGTGGGTGCATGTAAATTATAATTAAGCTATTTTCGAAAATAGAAAAGTCAAATGGAATATTCGCATATGCGCCATGCGCGTGCACGATGGGCGATAATTACTCGACGAACGTATGTGGGTCTTATCGTCGCTGCAGGAACGGAAGAGCAGAATTAAATAATTCAGTCGCGCACGCGTTTTTAATGCCGCTGCATGCCTGCTGATAAGCGGCAAAAACTCGAAAAATGCATGAACGAGCACATACGTTTGCGTTTTCAATGTAAGTAAAATATGCGCACTGTGCGGCGTAAATCATGAGAAGAATTACAGGTGATGGCGAAGTTTGCGCATTTTACAGCGAAAACTATTTCTGTCTCAAAACAATATTAGATACCTTGACCGATGCAAGTACTTTGCTTGATTTTTATGGCGTCTATAACAACGGACAGTTAAGCCGAAAAATTAAAAATTTATGACTCATTACAGCCGTAATTCATCCTATTAAAAAAAGCAGCAGCCAACTATAAAACCATACAAATGTGCAAGAGGTTAAAATATCATCCATAAAACGCGCGCGCGCGTTTTGCTTCCTTGTTTGTGCACTTTTTGCACGAGTCGCTTTTCGAATGCTTGAACGAGATAAAAATATGTGGTGCGCACACGCTAGCTAGCAGATTTTCATCACGAAATCGGCGCAAATCCACTCATTCATCCTCGCGTATTATCAGCTCGCCGCTAGGTACTTGGGAGCGTGTGGCAAAAAGGCTCCAAAAACTTTCCACTTCCATTGGCAAATTGATGCTGACATATAATGTACTCACGCGGCGCGACTGTCCGAAACGATGATTTATGCCGTTTGTGCATATATGTGTTTTTTTGTTCGCGAGCTATTCCTGCTGCTACTGCTGCTGCTGCTGCAAGGCAATGAACCTGCTACCCTTTCGCGAGTGGGCCACCCTCTCACGAAATATGCAGCCATCAAAGCGTCATCCTGCGAATCAGCAGGATAACAGGATAATAACGTAATAGACGACGCGCACCGAACGCAATCCTGAAGTGGACATCATCAGGTAGTGACGTTTGAATTTTAATGGCTGTGGCGCCGCCGCCGCCGTTACCGCCGCCTGGCAGGATGTTTATGCGCACTCCGCATGCAGGACATTTAACTGCGGTCAGCCGCCACCCGTGCGCGCTGAGGACGTCATATGTCAGCCAAATTGTGTGCATTGCCTGCCGACCCACTCATTCTCCCTTATTCGTCGTCCACCCTCTCCGTGCATGCTGCTCATGAAGGGGCCAGCAGCAGTAGTAGCAGCAGCATGCTGTGTGATATGTGCGCGAGTGTCGAATGTCGAATATTTCATTAATTTATGCATTCAAATTCATCAATTCGCTCGGACGGAAAACAAAAATCGTGCGCAAAAACTCATCAACAGCATTCATCTTCAATCAGCCGACGCAAACAATGGCAACTTGTCAATTTTTTGTTTAATTAACCACCTCCGGCTTGATGAAACTCGGCGCAAACATAAAAACAATTGACGTGCATATTCAATTTTTATGCCGCAGCACATCACGTTAGTTCGCAGGTGGGTAATATGTGTGCACATCAAATTGATTTCAGCGGCGTTATTTAAATTTTTAGTGCTTTTTTGTTTGCCTACTAATGCAAAATTGTGTTGACTCTAAAGTAATCAACACTGATCGTAACAACGCGTCCGAAGCGTTTTTCGTGACACCGTGCACACACAATGACATTTAGCCGCTTCGGAAAACTCAATTAGTTTCGGCGCTGTACAATACATTAATAATATTTCCCTAAATTGAATTTCGCTTCGTCATTGTGCAGCGTCGCACAGCAAATGTCGTCAGTTATCAAGGGACGCACTGCAAGTACATCCGAGATTTGTGATGGGCCATGCCTTAATGCATTCTTGAAAGGCTGAATTAAGTAAAACCCTCCGCCGCCCACCCCCCGGTTTCACATCATCGTCATCAGTGGCGTTTTGTTTAGCGCAACTGATTTGTCTTTTTACGATATGCATACGCGTCCAACCGGCAAATGTGCGTTACAGCAAGGGGTTGTTTCCTATTTAAAATCCCAACACTCTGTATTTTTCGCATCAAGTCGAAACACGCGCGCATTAATAGTGCATGTGTGTGGCATGTACGTGCATGGGCGAGAAGACAAAATGGGGCGAAGCTGATAGATCACCCGCTGTGCGGCTGGCAAGTGCAATGCACCTCGTTGCCCGAATTGCGCTCGCGCGCAGTCCGTATGTGACATTAGTGCACGCAGCAGCGCTCAACGTATTGGGTGATTGGGCGATTCATCAGGAATGCAAAACGGAGCGCGCAAACGGGGTAAGCGCTTACACGACGGGGTAAATGAGCTAAACGGGTGCCGAGCAACCCTTCGCTCTTTGCCGCCCCGCAGTAGCGTTCCTCTGGCGCGTCGTGAATGCCTGTGCGTGATGTATTTCGGCGGTCTGTGGCTCCTGGCTGTTAAATGCCATTGCCAGGAGAGTAAAACAACATGGCATATAGAGAGCCCACGCGATGCCATAGATAAACTACAAATTTACAAATACCCAATTTCCTTCCTTATGGTCTTTTGAATAGCAATCTATCTAAACTAAAATTTAAAAGTTGTCTATTCGCATACCATCTTATTTGGTAATCCTACGATTCGAAAGAGTTAACGAGCAAAGGAGTGCGTTGAACTTGAGCGTCAAATTGCGAAAGGCATTCAATTCAGGTGGGAAACAAGACCAGACCAGACCAGACGAGCCCAAAACTCTCCAGCATTTTCAGTGCTTGCCGTTGCCGCTCTGCTGCTGCACTGGGCATTAAACTCGAAACGCATAAATGCACCAGACAGACAGCCAACACGGCCAGATAAAATAAGATGAGATGCATAAAGATTCGACTTTCGGTTCGTAATAAAACACTTGCAAAGACTCGCGCCAGAGCGTAACATGTCTACTCGTTAGAGAGACTGACTCCACTACACGACTGTTCCCAATCCACCAGCGAAAATCAAAAAGTTTCAAAGCGTATGCAACTCGAATAACGCGAAAATTGCCAATTACCGAAAGATATATGCACCAAAATACAAGATGAATCTTATCCAATAAATCTCACTCATTTCTGCATTTCACCAAATCCACTCCTCATCATACATGAAAAAAATGGACACTCACCTGAAACAGAAAGAAATAAAATTACTCAATAATGTCATTTTAAATACGTTTCATTCCAACAAGTAAATATTTATCTGAAGCTACCTACCACCCCCGAAAGCATACGCCATCAAATATTCAACGTGGTTTCATTAGCAACACGTTACTTATTAATTGAATCTCATTACGTCGCAATCAAGTGACCCCTTTATTTCTGGAAAATGGACCAATTAAAAAATACCATTTATTGATTAACAATCAATAAATCGCGCACAATGAATTAATGACGTCGCGCAATCAGAGGCTAGTTAAAACGCAATTAAAATTACAAGTCGTCTGAAATTATTTAAATGATGCTCGCAGTTTTGTTGCCGTATTTCCGAACATATGCGACTAGAGCGAAATGGAACTTTGCATATAGCACACACATCAGATACGTGCACACAGAGGGGCGGGCATTCCCAACTAAATTTAGCAAAGCGCGACACGCTAAAAGCTGCTCCATTTCCCATTCAGCGTCTGTTCGGGCAGGCGCATGCATAAATACACATGGACCGACGAACGGCCAGAGGTCACTGCAGCCAGCCTCTCGCCCAGCGAAATGTTTGAAAACCTGCGCTAAAACTGTTTCAAACTTTCAACGAGATGCAATTATCTGGACTGAAGACTGCGCACCGTGTTGGCGGACTGCTGCCGCATACCGGATGAATGCATAGTTAATTTTGTTTTAAACATATCAACGTGCGCCGCTGCCGCCCGCCCCCGATTCTCTATTTTAATGTTATGCATCTACGTTGCGCGCAATTAGCTTAATCGAGAACTCGATTCATAATTCAGGGTACTACGCGCCGCCGCCAATCAAGTAGAAAAATTCAAAGTGGCAAAACGCATTAACAAACTTTCACACAACGCTGCAAGAAAATTCAGTGAATGAGTGAGTAAATGTAAACAAGGTAATTTATGAGGTAACTATCATCGAACGCATTCGAAACTTGGCAATCGTACGTAAAACGATACGCGAGAATGAACACGACGCGCTGTAGTCGAAATGTCTAGACAATGAGCGAACGAAAAGTATTAGTAAAATCAAAAACGCATTATGCTACACACGTGCTAATAGGGCAGAGAGAGAACCATGTCTGGATATAAAACACGCGTACGTACATACCTAACATTTGCCGCCCCCAATGCTAACCACAACAAGCGTCGTTGTCGTTGTACGTGTGGCGAACGAACATGCATCGCGTTTTTATTGCCGCCATCCGCGTGGCGCTCGCATGAAAGAAGTATCGCTCGCAATATCAGGGGAATACCATGTGCGAGGGGGAGGCAGAACGGCGGCGGTGGTGGTGATGGCGATGGCGGCAGGAGGAGCGGTGGTACGGTGGATAGGTTAATGATACCTGGTAATTACCGAATGCACTCTGCCTTTTTTTATACGCTTCTGTTTTACTGAATGCGAACCGAATAGCAGCACCGCAGCGCCCTCATTCACGTGTGCGCGCTCATCAATGTACACGCTTCATCCCTCGTAAAGTAAAAGCGAAAAACATACACACACTCGACATAAAAATAGAAAATAGCATGCAACACATTAACAAATGAATAAATGAAATGCTCGGAAACAATTCACGTAATACACTTTTAATGATTTCTCTTAATTCCCTTCTTAGACTTATTTATACATAAATGGATATTCAATATTCATTCCTTCATCAATTGCAACCCTTTTGTCTCCAGTGCGCAGCACTTTCGTGTGAATTAATTAAATTCGATGACACTTTCAGGCCTATATAATGCGAATGTAAATTATAAGCGCAGCGCATAAATATTAAAATTAACGTGCGCGGGGGTAACTAATCAATTTGAATACGCCGCATCCACCACGAGAGCCCGTCAGCCGTGAGCGCCCGAGCGCGTGCGTGTGTATTTGCGTGCGAATAGGAATTTCTTCGCGCGTTTTGTTGATTGCGGAAGGCAGCCTAATAGGCTTTTGTGAATTCGGTGCGAGTGCGCGCGTTACGCGTTGTGTGTTCATTGTGTTCATTTACCCGAGGACGATGCGATGCGAGAGATGGTGCCGCCGCCGTCTTATTTGCCACCCTTATCTGCTTACAGCCACAATTCGACCTTATTTCGCCTAGCACGACGATGGCGGCGCGCTCTGCTGAATTGCGGTCGGCGTGCTGCGTGCGAAAACACAAACACTAATTCTACAATCTTAATATTCGCGCACACATGCAACGCATTTCCTCAACTAAACGGCGATACCAACAAAAGCAAGCAAGCGGGCGGGTTTTCTTCACTTCATTACCAATATTATTACGATTAACTCTCCACGCGAGTCGCGCACTCGATCATTGGCGTTACTTATTCATGCTAGAGAGTGAGTCGCTTTTATTCTCGATACAATTGCGGCATTTTGCTAGTGATAGCACGTCGATGGGATATTTATATTTCAGCAGGCTCAGTCGTAAGGGTGCGCGTGATGCGTATTGTGTTTTAATAGCGAGCACGCCAGCGAGCAATGGAGTGCTTGAAATATTTAACGAATTCTGTTTTGACGTTGTTTCACCCCGTACGTATTTCATAAATAAGTGCTCATGTTTATTTTAAACGTCAAGCCGTTGTGACAAAACACGGTTAAACTAAGATTTAACTGCAAAATAGCGCGAATAACAAAGAGTGAATAATAAAAAATTAAGCAATTTAACGCTGATTGGAATAAAGTGATTTATGATGCGATGCAATTAATTAATTTATAACTCAATAAGTGTGCGCATTTTGCAAGCAAGAGCACTTTATTTATTATTCGCGCGCTATCGTGAATTTATGAACGCTGCGTTTGTTTGTTGCACGACGCGAAGACCAGTTCAACTCTCTTTCACTTTACGCTCATGATTTATTGGTAATTAATTCAAACGCGCGAACCTTATACGTAAATCGCGACGGTGCAGTTGTCGTGCTCTTCGCGCTTTGTACCCGCTTTTGGCGTTTTTCACTCGCGCGCGTCGAATGCATTCCGCATTAAAGGTGCAGGAAGCGCAACGACAATAATTCCATTGCATTCGCGAATGCATTACGAAACTGCGGTTCAATCGTACCGCGACCAACGACCACGCAAAACTATACAAAGGCAATAACTTTAATAGGAATACAATTAAGAATAAGTAAACATTTTCAAAATATTCGTTCATTTCGTTCAACATTTGTTGATGAAATATTTTCCAATCTATAGCGAAATTTATTAAATTAATTTATAAAATGGATGAATATTATTTTGTCGCAGGCCTTTGAGCAATTAATATTAAAATTAATTAAAAACGTACGCTCGCTGAATAAACATGATACTTTTTACAACAAAGTATTTTTTACATCCTCTCATTTTCTTTGCTTCTTTACGCTTTTTCTTCACATTCCTAGTTTGCCACCGCAATATACATTTTCCCCATTTGTCTCTTGTTTCCGCGCATAATATTTTCACATTTCATGTCATTTTACTTTCGGCATTTTACTGCGCACGCCGTGATAACTCTCCGCTTTTTGCACATCAACTCGTAATGAGGGAACGAGTGAAAAGTCTTGTTCTAAACCAAACAACACAATTAAATCGCATTGAATACTTAGTTTTATTTACATCTCGCTGAATGCACACGCGTACTTCTTTTTTCTTTTGCTTGCTTTCAAGTGTTGATTTTCACACAGTCAAAGACAAAAAACCCATTTTATTTCAATTACGTTTCAGCTTCCGAACTGCGAATCTAACGTTAATAACGTAAGTAGTGCTAAATTTTAATGTTTAGGAAAACACATTCGAATTGAAAATAATTTGCGCAAAATGTATTTATTTTAAATTTACACATAACGCTAATGTTTTATTTGGTACACTCATCGTCCATTTAATCCAGCGAGTAGCATCAGTTGAAATATGTGCGAAGCTGAATTATCACACGAAAAAAACAAGCAAGCAAGCCAGAACACAGCAGCAACATCCGAGCAACTACATTATTTGAATTTAAATAAATGGATGAATAGTGCGCAACAATTGCGATCGCCTCGTGCGATAAATGCGTGCGAACGATAAAATCTATGCTAAAATTTTCAGTCCCATTTTAATTAAAGCACGAACGAACGATTTCAATTTGAGTATAATTCAGAGCGTGCTTGCTGTAGTGCATAAATGTATATCATAAATTATTACTTCCACGCGACATGCATACATGTTGTCTCTGCGTCTCATTACTCTTCGATAGAATTCAAATACTTTACTTCAAATTTCAATTTTTCCTTGATTTTTCATGTATTTCTTAACCTAAAAACATGAGTAGAACTAATTAATTTAATTTTATCGGTATTCACGATTCATTAAATTTTATATCATAAAATGTTTATGCCGCATTATTATTTACACAACAAAATATGGGTTAATAATATACGCGAGTTTATGACTTGTTTTTGTTTAATTTCTATATCACAAATAGAAATATTAAATACCATTGAATATGAGGAGTGTAAATCAATTTTAAGACTACATATTACAATGAGTAAAATAAGCGCTCAGACTATTTTATAAATTAAGAATTTCCAGCCCGCAAGTTTTTCATTTATAATAAACTTAATACACTTCCGAGTAGTGCAAAAAAGGCTAAACTTGCGCACATCCGCACTTTACGAGCGTAATCGTAAAATATGCAAACGACGCACGGGCACTCTTTACTTAATACATAACTAAAACACGCGCACCGAGCGCTTAAATAAAAACACCTTTGGATTATTGATCAAACACGGCGTATGGAGCGTCGAATTGAAATATCATAATAAATTCACAATTGTGCCGTTTTTCAATGAAAGCGAATTGAAGTTCGAATGGAGCTACAAATCGAAGTAGTGCCGTGCCCGACCGAGTCGCGCGCATCTAAGGGAATAGTTTACGAGCTAACAATGCGCGAATACAGCGTAGCACATCGTTTAGCATCACGCGCGTACTGCATTGAATAATAAAACGAAAAATTGTTATTGCCTCTGCTACAATGTACCTACATGAAGATGCGCGAGTCATTTCTTCCTTCGATTCAAACTATCATTTATAATAAATATTTTATCCATTACAGTTTCACCATTCACCATCTTCCATTACAGTTATTTTAAAATACAAATAATTTCGCATATACCTACGTAGCGTGTAATAATCCCACGATTATATTCATATCTCATCTTTACAAGAAATCCCAATAATGTGATACGCATTATCATAATTGTTTTTAGTGAAAACTTGAATAAAAGATATTGGGTACTCGACTCCTTCTTTAGCCATGGCTTGAAAGACATCTTTTCTTAAGGATGGCACCCCCTTCACTTTAGACATTCCAAAAAATTCTAATTGTACATCCAATTACTCATTCCTTGATAGTAATTTGCAACATCTTCTTCTGCCAAATTTTCCATGACTAATCTCCAATGAATTTTAAAAATAAGTGATTTATTTATTGTTGATTATTAACAACGACACCAAGTCGAAATGAAATTTGCGGTTGATTTCAACGATGTTACAACCGAAATGTAGCGTGCATAATGAGTCGTCTTAGAAGGCTTGAATCAACATGATCGACGAGCGAAACGCGAATGCGATGCAATGAGAAGCCAAAGCAGCTTCGCTTCATGCGAACGACAGCATAATACGCGCGAATGCACGCGTTCTGCAGTGCATTGTACTTGTGTTAGCTTAGTATAGAATTCTTGTTAGAATTAGCGCTTGTATGCATCCGCACGTGCATTGCATATGAGACTTGATCATCATTGTTCTTGTTTCGCTGCGCGACTCAATGCTACGTGCGACTTTCATGAAATGCCAACTTGGCAAGAAGCGCGCACTCGCACTCGCGCTCGCGCCGTTCTACGTGCGGTTATGCACATTGCGCGCTCGGATAATTGCAAATAAGACGACGACCGACCGAATACTGCATGCAAACCGCCTTATTCATCATCATCGTTCCATGCATTGCGCATGCATGTAAATGAATAAAGATGTGTGTAAACGTTGCACGCTGCATTTTCAATACGTTCGATTCAATTGCCTATCGATTGCCACTTACATAACAATCACCGTTGATTATAAATCATCATCATCTCTCTCCGCATCGTAATTCAACCACAATTGATAGTCATTGTTGCTTTTGCCTCAAGGTGTTTCGTAAGTTTCTTTGTCAATTGTTTCACAGCGCACCGCAATTTATGCAACGACATCTTGAGCTCCAACTTTTATTTGCTCCGTGTGAATAATGAATCCGAATGAGTCACATTAATCAAATGCATTTTTAATGCCGGCGGGTAGTAATAAAATAAATAATGAAAATGGCAATTTGGCTGAGCAATAAAGCATCTCAAATACTAAGTAATTTTAATGCCGCAACATAAATTCTCGCGTACAACCCCCTCACGCATGCAGCAAACCTGACCGGTGCTCTCCTCGGTCCGGTTACGCTACGTGAATTTTCGCAACCCCTAACACCGAAAACATCCCCATTTAGCGAAACTTTAGCAACCCAGCGCGCGCGCTCGCACAATATGTACCTCAGTCCGATGGGGTGTGTTTATCATACACTCACTGCACCTTCGCCAAAATCCGGCAATTCATCGATGGATGTCTCTCCTGAGGTGCGCTCGGTACAACTTTACAGCGACTTGCACTCGCCGCGAAGAAAGACATTTTCGGACGTTGTTTACGTGTGCAGCGCACCGGGAGAGACCTTTTGTTCCCTGGGATTCACACGCGTGTACACACCGCGGCTACCCCTTGTCGCACGTGTGATTTACACGCTGCACCACCACACCACCGGCACTGCAGCAACAGCAGCAGCAGCAACAAAGAGAATGATGAATCGAGCGCATCGCGAGGGTGGTGTGCTCCTGAGAACTCTATTGACACGTTTTATGCGCTTTTATGTATTACAAATTATTGGTCTACGAGGAGATCAACATCGAAGAATAAGTTCGCTTTGCACTCAAGCTCCACGACTGATCCCTCAACTCATAAACAGTGATTTCATCCCTTCAAAATCAATAAATCCCAGCTCGAAGGAATTAATCTCAGGCAGTTTTTATATCTTAATTAAACTGTATGTTTTGCGTCGTCGATAACATCAATAGCAAATTTCTTTACCCCCCCGCACACAACACATGCGGTTGATTAGTCGTACGTCTTACGGTGACGTGGTAAAGTTACACAGTCAATTGAACAGATTCGCGCAATAATTCGTGTGCACGCATCGAGCACAATAGTGATACAAGTTGAACATATTTCTCCGGTTAGCAAAGGAATGAGGAGAGGTCTCAAAGCGGGCCGTGTACACCCCCGCCGAATCAATAGTTTAGGTAATTCCCGTTCGCCTTCGGGGGCTTCCATTTCGGCAATGCGCACACTGCGCGCTCTCGTTCACCCGACCTCTTTGTGATCAAATAATGCTGTTTAGCTACCATGTAATTTCCGATGGGTACAAGCAGCAAGACGACAACGCGACATACAGAAAGCAGGCAGCCAGCCAGTGCCACTCTCCCGAGTGTAACAATACGCGTTAGATTCAATGTTCATGCACTGTTCGTTCGTCTCACGATAGCTTCGGGGCCCTTCCACCATTTTCGCAATGTACGTGCACGTATTATTATAGCATAATGTCAAAAATGTAAAAATCTTCACGGCTGCCTTTATACTACACAAGCGATGAATTCAACTTCTTTTCTTTGCGTACTTTTTCGCCATCTCCGCAGACGTCTTGCACACTGAGCAAACACAATCCGCATTGGCATGTGCAAATTGTTAATAGGTGGCTCGTTGCAAGCTCACTCGACTTGCTTGGTCAGGTAGTAAAAACTTCTCTTCGTCTTTTCTTCACGCGCTCCCTCACTAGCTGGCTGGCTGCCTAGCAAGCAAGAAAGCAAACAAACGAAACGAACAGATCCCATCAAGGATCAGCACCAGCCGAGCAGAGGTAAAAGTGAGACGCCGAGCGAGGAAAAATTCCAAGCGAAGAACTTCAACGAAATGCACCTCTGCTCTCGGTCTTTGAGCGAGCTATTGCTTGTTTACAGACAAGGCAGCTGGACGTGCGCGCGCTTCGAAAAGAATATTAAGTCATTATCTATCACTCCCGAGCTGCGTACCCGCGCGCCGAGCCATCTGCACATGCGCTAATGACTTTATAATGCTCCCGCATCCATACAATACAATCGCGATTGCTTTCAAGTATTGCTGGACGCTATCAACCGTAAGCCACTTTGTACATATGCCCAATCGATGAGTATTTATATATTTCCATTAACCCAAAGACCCGGCACAAACGAATATTCTCAATAGCCATGTTGTTTTTATATTTAGAAATTCAATGGGTATTTCATTTGTTCTTAGAAAACCTGTAATTATTTCATGTCGCTCATAGGCTCCATATGAATTTATCGATTTCCTGTTCAATGTATTACGGTTGATGATAGCGGTCATCGCTTCATGACAAAGAATTCTTGAACGTGGACGGCTCGCGTACGAAGGCGTATCAATGATTTCTAAACCCATCTTTTGAACCGTCAATAAATCCTGATTTGTAGCTTTCTGCATTTTGCTGCGTGGGTGATTTGACTTAACTCCACAAACCAAGTGTTGCGCGTATTTAACTAGCGTCGTTTACAATTTCGCAAAAAGCAATTTCCGAAATTAATTTGCGCTTGTTTATGTTTGCGCACGCCGCAAATAGCAAAACCGGAAATGGCGAAAAGGCCATTCGCGTAAAATCAGAAATTAATTCCTTGGAAAGCACAACAAACGCGTGCGTAGCACATATGGCTCTAATGAAAAGTGGAAATATTTGTTTAAATTAGCGTTCGCGCGGGCGTTTGCCGATATTTTTGTTGCATCCGACCGATTGCTAGCTGCAGCCGGGTGCTTCACGCATTTGCATAATGCATACGAATTTCTCATTTGCGTATTGTCGAGGCACGCGCTGCAAACGTGAGAAGAAGCGAGCGAGCGCACACGCATCCAGTCTGGAGCAAGTTTCAAACTCGCGTAAAACTATAAATACTATAAATATACTCACAGCGAAAACGTACGTATGCTACAACAAGCGGAGTAAGTGATGGTGGTGACTGTGTGTATTTGTTGTACAGTGAGGAGAACCCATTCGATTTTCCGCATTTGCGCCGCGCGCGCACTCGACTTACTTTTACGCGATAGCGTACTCTTCCAGTTTTAAAGGCTTTATTATCGTTTTACGACTGCTACTTCTTCTTCTTCTTCTGCTTCTGGAGGATGCGATGGCGAAATGGAAATTGTTACTACGTGCGCTTATTATAAAATAATAACTTAATTTTTACGATGCGCTTCAACTTTTCGTCCGACATCTTGATTGCAAGCAACTTTTGTTGACGTGCATTTTTCTCTTATTTCCCATCCGTATCGCCCATTTTCTTCACGCGCACACAGGAAGTGCACTCGAGTGCGTTCGCCACACGGATTGGTGTGTAGTTTGCGTTTCGTTGCAAGCAGATGCATCCCCTCGTCGTTAAAACAAAAGACAACAACACGTTTAATGCGTCAATCACAAAATGGTCGTCCGAATTTAACCAAAGCAGCCAGCCTATCATCATCATGATGGCCGCCAGCCATACACCAACTCTCCCTCCGGATGATGCACAGATTTACCCTTTTTTTCCACTCTTAATGTCCCTCTGCGCTGCTGTTACATCCCCTGCCAGACGTCACAGTGAGAATTGGCAGCCGCAAGCAGTGGTTTTCTTTTGTTTCCGGTTAAAGAGGGGAAAGCAACATGTTGTTACGATTTTTTCAGCAACGCGTTTTTCTTTGATACAAATTATTAAAATAAGACATCATCAGAGTTAATCACGACCGACATTTGCTTGCCGTGTGCTTCTCACTCCATGAGCTTGATATCTTCATCAGCACCGTTTGCCTTCGAGCACGGATGAGGAATTCGTGACCGCGTATTGGGAGGTCTTCGTGAATGCAAACGTCTTATTATTTCGGAACGGACGCGCGGTGTCGATCAAACGCGAGAACAAAAAACAATTCGCACTAATTGGCGATTCTTCATGGAAAAATACGCGTATTTTTGATTAAGTCATGTCAGTTGGCGCGCTCGTTACGCAAACCGCTCGCTTCGTGCCTCGAACCGTGGCACGAAACCAGTCTTCGGACCACACCAAGTCAACCGAAGAGCAACAGCAACGTCAAAGAACAACAAAGCAACCAAGCGATTCAAGGCCATCGCTTAATCTTCAATCTTGATTTTCCACTCGTGGCCAATGAAGAAATTCTTTCTTGAAATTGAGCAATTACCCAACTTTTTGTTTCTATTTGCCGTGCAGTTCAAAGTTTGTTCTGGAAAATTTATGTAGAACAAACAGAATAGAATCTGGCACACAATTGTCGGACGTACGTACGTTTTGTCAAATTTATTGTTGTTGAATGAAGTTTGATGATAAACGTGGCGCGCAAGTTCTAAACACACTTTTATCTCTTATCCGCGCTTTGTAGCGAGGCAAGATTGCCATCCGGTTTGTGTCCGTTTAAAAACTTACCGTCGCGCGAGAGCACAATATTAGTTTTTAACCGAATTTCGTTCTCGACTTCTCTTGGCACTCGGCGGCGGTGCTTACTTGTTTCGTGTCGCCATTGTTCTCGTGCAAAGATGCTGCTTGCTTACTTGCTTGCGAGCTTGTCGACTTCTTGTTCTTGGCACTTTCCTTCTTTGAATTTCATTCGCGGACGCGTTTCGTGCCGACAACTCTTCGAGTTTATCCAACGCTTATTTCCTTCCGGTGTTATTGTCATAGTTTTCAGCGCACGCGGATATAATCACACAGAGCGCGCGAAACGCATCCTCCTCGGGTGCTATTTTATTATTGCGCTTCCGGTACACGCGCCGCAACAACAAGAACTCTCCCCGTGTTGCTTCTATTTTTGCATACGACGTTTACGTTTAATTTAATAACGAATCGCATTAAAATCTGCCAACTTTAGCAATTTCAGACGCGTGCGTTAAAAATTCTAAGCGCAAAAACGCGATTAATTTGCGTCCAAAAATGAACTTGCAACTTGTTCGAACATCTGCTGCTTGCTGTGTTGCCATAGTTACCTCACTTCGTAATATTACCATCAATGGAGCTGTGATCGCATAATAATGGCGCGCGTTTTTCCGTAAGTATTTTAAGTTGCCGCTGCCGCCCCCGAAAGCATATTAGATCAATGCGCGCATTATTGGTTTCATCAGCTGGTTAGCTGACTGCCACAGCTCCAGGTGGCAGGCTGCAGACTTAATAACGGACCGTTCCAGGGTCGTGTTGGTAACGCGGCAGGTGTGGACCCTTCGATCGCCACCGTTTACCAAGCAACAGCAGTAGTAAAACGCCGAAAACATGATGGACCCGCAGCCCCGGGGAGCGAGCAAATTATTTCTACTCTAGGGTCTTTCCGCACAAGCTGCGAGACTCACGGCAATCTAATCCGTCATAAATGCTTCGGTCTCCTCCTCGGTCGTGTAAGAAACCGAGAAGAGCCACAAAAAAACTTTTCTAACAAGCACAAATTACAGGGGGCGCAGTCGCTTTAATGTGCTCTAACCTGATGTTATTTTCTAGATTTTATGAAGATATTCATCCGGCAGACACTCTCGCCGCGTACAGAATGTTGATGAAGTCATTAGACTCACACTCCAATTATAATTGCTAATCAAAAATTAATTAAACTATAAACACAACAGTGCAAAAAACGCGCATCGGACGCGCATTGAACATCATAAATTCACTTCATACTAATTTATGAGAGAGAGCGAAGCGAATAAATGCAAAACGGCTCAATATGCAAAAGCATATTATAATTATTCAATTATTCATTCCCGATTATTATTATCGGTGCGCATTGGGATCGTTTGGCAGTAATGGTCTAAGCGCTGCGCGAAATCCATGAAATTATGACACACCAGCTGAATTTTCGTGAAATGACGAAGCGTGCAAAATTTCCACCGAAATTGCAATGTTTGCAATAATTTTATTTGGTAATTTATTGCTCGCTCTGCGCGCACGCAGCCGTTTTGGATGCGGCGGAGGCGGCAACTCACTGGTATATGTATGTTACGCGCGCATCAATAAATTTATTTAAACTAATTAAACGCGCTAGCGTTTTTAATTGGCAATGATGCACGGCCGCATTGCTAATTGGCTGCCTCATCGATTTTAAACGTTCCATCCATTCATTCGTTCCTTCATTTTCTCTCACTTCTAATGAATATGCACGGAATGTTGATCAATTGCGTGCGCGCGACATAATTACATGTGCCAAGGAAATTAAAATGTTCGATACGTAATTGATTTCGCGTACGCATAACATTTTTCCGCCAACCTACATGCAAAGGAAACATTTTCGTAATTTCCGTTCGAGATTAAACTTTTATCAGCATGCACTACTCGTATGACGCGTACATGCGCTATTTGCATGCGAGTGGGAAAAACGAAATTGAAACAAAATACGCAATTTTCTCGCCAAATCTCTCGCAGAAAGAAAATGGCAGTCGTAAAGTGTAATTAGCGTACAAATCCCACGCGTTACGCAAGACTGCTTTCGTTGCAAAATAGAAATAATAACGTCACTGCCTCCACACCAGCAGCAGCAGCAGCCGCCGCCGTTGAGAATAGCGTGCTTCAGTGTGCTTTGGAGACGACACGAGATATATACTCGAAGCGCAAAGAGACACGACACAAGACACAACGCACAACAATGCAGCGCGAGCGCGCGAATGTGCCGTGCGTCGCCTTTCATTCGTCTAGATTAAGAGCTATCAAAGTCATCAATCACCGCGGCGAAGAAGTTCCCATACGCGTCTCGAGAGTCTGTTGCTCGCGCGCGCTCGTCAATGGCGCGCAGGATGTGTGGTTGACTCCCGGAGTCTCCCAAGTTTACTCATGCATTCACCGAGTTGACTGCTCGAGTAATTCGCTTGTTCAAATGAAGATGAAAGCCTGATCATCATCAGCCGCACGCATCCTTCAAATAATTGCTGGATTTTCTCCAAAGTACTTACTCATCATATGCAATCATCTCGCTCGAAGGAGTAAAAAACTTGATACATACCTGCAACAAAGGAAATGAAAAATTAATATCATTCGTCAGAAAAATTGAGCAACTTTCAGTTATAACACAACAGGAAATACAAGAAATAAAATAAGATTTTTGCTCATTAAGTTGCAAATCTCTCACTTTATTACTTGTTATCTCAGGAATTATGGACATATTAACCAAAATATTTACGATAAGTTGTTAAACAGCGGATTGTTTCAGAATGTGTTTACAAACAATGTAGGTCGCTATATCCGCATTAGATTACTCAATAAAGTAAACATTCGATAATATTCACGATCACTCATTATTCACTCAATTTGCTGGAAATTCGCGATGGTCATAAATGTAACCTGGACAGAAATTCATTGTAAATTGACTCTATCGTTCGCTTGCAGCGTGAACGCCTGCTGTGAAGCAATGTCAAAGAACTTGGCTATAAATGCAACCAACGCGCTTAGATGCTTTAATTATTTGTGAAGGAAAATGCACTATAACTAAACAAGGACTTATGATGTACACGTAAGGCAAAGCAAGATGTGTAGAGCTGCAGCTTGCATCAAGATCACATACTCAGCTGTTCATTTTTCCACTTGGCATCTTCGTTCAACCTACAGCTAACAACATTATGTGCACCTTAATTTCTTGCAATGCTGCCCCAGCGATACACAGTTTCACTAAACAGTCAATTAATTAGACGAAGACACAACATAGTCTCCCACAAACGATATGAATATGCATACATCCCACATGTGTTTTCTGTTACTTAGCATAGGCTGCACGCTTAATTTAATTGAATTAATGTGCATCATCGTTTTTGCACTCTGTTCGCTTTATGTGTATTTATATTAGATATCTCATGCGCTTTATAAATAGATCAATTTCATTAATGTGCAACGTTATCCCAAAATACATAAAGCATGCTATCATTAGACTAATAAAACGTGACTGCCTTCCTTCGTTCGTTCGTCCGTGTGCTTGACTGACTGAGAGAAATGAACAAACGAAACCTGTAAACTTCACGACAAATGCTCATAAAGCGCACAAGCCTATTAAAATGGAATTATGACACATTTAAAAAATCCATTACACCGACACGCAAATTGTTTCATTACTCTATACAGAATGTCTTTCTCAATGCAGTCGCAAAATATATACGCAAGGTAATTATTAACCGCAATGCACAGTGAAAAGCGGTAGACGCAAGAATAGTGAGTGAGCACTGTGCAAACAAGAAAAATGCAGAAAATTGCGTGACTAGAAACAAAGCCAATTATATTAATATTATTATTACACACAGGCAACCGAGAGTCGCCTTGCACTGTCTAAAAGCAAAGTTAAAACTTGCACGCGGAAAAACATTATTCATAAATAGCGGCTTCTGGCCGATAGATTTTCTTATTGACTTTGCCATTACGCGTAATAAGCTTACATTTGATTTGAAGTTATTTATTACCAAACGTAATTTCGAATATGTTCTTTGCTTTCCAGGCTTCTATTGCCAATTAAAACAATTGGCACACGCACAATGCCAACGCAAGTTTAGTGTTCTCTTTAACGACGCAATGAATCACTCGCCTCGTGCTTGCTCACTTTTACCATGTCTAACGACTTATCTAGCTTGATCGTTTCCGTAATGCACGAGGTGCATTTGTTATTTGTATTTCGACAGCTATTAGTAAACGATAACAAAACGTCGTCGCCTATATCGCTTTAAGCAAACATTGGCGTCCGCCATGCGGTGTAATGTAACGATTAATCATATTGGAATGATATGGGTCAACCAAAAAGTATATCCAACATTCTACTGTTTCGACATCAAACAGAACAAAAACCCCTGTGTCATTTGTTTACAAGCGAACATCTTGCATCCGAACGGTACTAACCTAAAAATACATGGCGTCACTACATGTTTATATTCTGCTTGCGGCAGAATGTAAAGAGTGCATAGGAATTGTCGTATTTACCTCTATGATGGCGTACATGATGATTGCTGCTACCTGAGCAGCACGGTTGCTCCATGTACATCGTCCAACTGTTCTCGAAATCGCCGGCGGCCGACTGCCATGTGCTGGCGGTGGCGGCGAGCAGCAGCACGTACGCGAACCACGTGGGGACGGCAGCGTGCGGCAGCATGACGCCGAAGAGTGTTATATCCAAAGAACGAAACGAAATGCACCAAAACAACAAAACAAACGGAATGGCACGCACGGAGCCACCTCGGCGTTAGCGGCGTTGAGAGGCAACACAAACAGACGAGTCTCGCGCGACACGCGCTACATCGAGTTCGGCACTATCGCGATTGTTCAACGAGTACGATACACAATGCGCTTTGCTGTTAACTTAAGCGAAAATAATATACGAATTCATTGTTGCAGTTGCAAGTGAACGTGAACGCGCGTGGGTTAGAAGCACGTCGACGCGACGACCATATTTGGTAGCGATACGACGATGCGGACTCGGCCACTGCCTGGAACGAACTGCCTGTGCCGTGCCGGCGAACGCGACCGACTTGGGTGCTCGGCCTGTGCTGCTGCCGCACATAGCCTTATGGTGGGGTTAATAAGGTCGACATTCCTATACCGGCGCATCATATTAGTGAGCATGGAAATGGCAACATTTGCGAATGGATTCTGCACAATATTTATCCGAAACAATTTAACAATAATTGCACGTTTCAAATTATACGAAACGTTTCCATTGACTCGCTTTTCAAGACGACTGAATGTCTAATAAAAGTCAACAATGATAAAGTTGCAATTATAAGTTTAACATTTTTGCTAAATATTAATATTATTATATTATCTCTTTCTCTCGTTCGTTTCCGTTGCGTTTCGTGGAGCTTCAGTGAAGCATGAAAAGTTTTCTTTGAGTTCACCACAACTGCGCGCTACAGTGCAATATGCATTGCTCGAGTAAAACTTTGTTGGCTTATTACAAATTGAAAATAATAGAAATCCAACTTTATCAATTATACATATGCTACAGCAGTGGAAGCACACCACAAACGCAGCCAGACAGACAGACGAATTCTATTTGTGTTTCATCTTCTTCATTCCTTTGCTGCTTCTTTAACTATGGCTGGAAGATTGTAAATGAAAAAGCAGTGGTCGACTGTTCAAAGTCTATGCTCAGAATTATGTATCTTGACGTATATTAATTAGAGCCAAGATTGCTAAATGTAAATATTCATCAGCAATTGATTATAAGAATCCACGATGTAAAAGTAAACGAACGTAAGTTTGCAGTTGCTGAAAAAGGACACATGTTTTTATTAAATATTCCCTGAGTGCAATTTCCGAAGTTTACCAAAGTTATTCTCATTTTTAACTCACAATCTGCGTTCTGCTTGGACTAAATCTAAAAATTTAAACGTTGAATTACTCCAAAACTGAAAATCTAATTAACGCCAAATTTTCAGCAATTATTTACAATGAAACGAGCTAATAGATACCTGAAGGATTTTGCAAATAGTTATTTAAAAAAATAAAGTCGAAGAAATTTGGTGTTTAAACCTTGACCATTTCTTTTTGAACCTGAATTTTGACACATCCTTCGGTCAACAATGAAATAAACTAATCCAGATACAGATTTTCCTTTTTAATTTTGATTTACATTAAAACGGTTTTCAAGCATTAGTGATCACCGCAAAACCTGTTTTGAAAAAACGCGCTCCGACGAATTACGTGCGATTCCGTTAATTTTCCGAAATTTTTAAATTTTAAAAATGTACGAAGTAGATAAAAAGATATATTAAACGTTAGTAATAAACCTTCTAATATTCATAAGACATAAGAAAGAAAGCAGAATCATCAAATAAATTTGGGAAACGAAATAAAAACAGAATTAAAATAAGAAGTAGAACAGGCAAAAGAACTCACAAGCTGCATTCTACTTAGACTAAATCTAAAATTTTAAACGTTGAGTTATTGAAAAACTAAAATTCCAATTAACGCCAAATTTTCACCAATTATTTAAAATTAATCGAGCTACACGGTCGAAGGATTTTGTAAATAATTATTTAAAAAATGAAATCGCAGAAAATAAGAAATAAAAACTGAACTTTTTTGTTGAAAACTTTATTATTTCTTTTTGAATCTCAATTTTGAAAAACGATGAAATGAACATTTCAATCACATTTCATTTTATCGTTTCAAATTAATAAAGAAAGAATCGAACACCAAATTTTCTCCAATTATTTACAATGGGACCAATCAAGTCTCCAATTTCATTGGAAAATATTTATTTAAAAAAATAAAAAAAGTATATAAACTAAAATTTTCTATTCAAACCTTCACCATTTATTTTTAAATGTGCATATTGACAAATTCTGTGTTAAACTGTAGAATCAACTAAGATACTAAGAAAATCTTTTTGAAATTTTGAATTAGATCAAATCGAATTATCGCAATCACCCGAAAATGCGATGTGAAAAACGCGCTTCGGCAAATCGTGTAATTCCGTTCTTTTTTTTGTACACGAAAAATTAAACGAGATAGATAAAAATGAATTACTTGCAGGATAGTGGTAAAACATTATACAAAATATTCATTACACAACTTAAAAAAATATCGAATTGATTAAACATAAAAACACAATTGAAAGAAGAAGTAGAACAAGTAAAGTAATACACCGTAATTCTGCAAATTTAAATTGAATTACGGGAATAATTGCAATGAAAGTTGGTTAAATTTAATAATAACCTGACGCTCAAAGTTGGCGTAGGTTGTGCGCTTCTGAATGCCACTAAGTGCACCTAATTTAATGAGCCACCACCGCCACCAACCGACTTGCAATTGCGAAAAACTTGCGCGCGCAATGTTCGAAAGTGCATTAAACGCTTATGAACACATCGCGAAGATGTGCGGCAAGCAGCAGTTTTATAACTCAATCAAAAATGTTATTAAGCATTCATGCTGTTGCGTTTTTAGGCGCGCCGCTGCGGATGGATGATGCGCGCATCACTCGTATGCAGATCAAGAGAGAAGAGTTACTTGAAATTTCATTTGCCACCGCCGCGAATCGGTGGGGGTGGCAGCTGACTATGGAAATGGAATAAGGTACGAGGTGTCGGTGGCAAGGCAGGCGGAAAAGCATAATAATGTCACTTCGAACGTGTGGAATCGTAAACTGAATTATGCAAATCACTCCAAAGTATGCTCCTTATTCTTTAATGATCTCTAACAAATACATAACCGCGCTCAGTTTCTTGCTTTCTCCAACTGACGTAAATTACGCCAGCGATCACCTGACAAGTAATTTCCTTTCGTTGCGCCAAAGCTCTTTATGTACCAACCTATAAAGTTGGAAGTTGTAATTTTGTTCCTATTTCTATTTCTGTTCCTAGTTTAATATTATTACTAAATATAGTCACTGATACGTGCGACTCATCGGCGTTGACGTTTCAACCCTTAATTTAAATAGCATTTAAGTCATTTTAAATAATTTATTCAACAATTCGTGCTCGTCTGTGTTAGTGAATAAGTATATTCTACAGGATATCCGAGCTATAGTGCATTATTGGAAACTGACTTCGGCAACGTCGCTGACTATCGTAAAAACGAGTGTATGATCGCTGGCTCATCTTAATGGTGCACAATAGCTGGGACATTGTGTACATATAATTGAGAATTTACGTAAAATATTTAGTTTTTACTGTTTAATTCTGAATAACTTTTTTGCATTGATCTTCAATAAGACGTGTTTTATAATAAATTGTTTAACTTTTTTCCCTTTGTATGGGAGAGATGGTCATACCGAATATTGAAACATCTATAAAGTAACTATGTACACAGTTAGAAAAAATAGTGTTTTATGTGAAAATATAAACTTAGTATAGAATTATACTAACTCTCTTTTTGTAAAGGTCTTATTTATTTACTAATTTATTCATTATTTTTCGGCATATTTTGATCTCTCTAAAGTAAAAAATCGCAGCGAATTAATTGCAACAGAACACTTTCTAGCTAATATTATTGAAAAATATTACAACTGGACATCTCTTACGGTGTTACCCTATATTATTATAAAGGAATAAGAGATGAAGTGGACAAAGTGCATTTCTTTAAAGAATCATTTAATTAAAAAGTGAAAGTAATTTGATGCAGGATTGTTCTTAGATGATAATTAAATGAAATTTTACATGTATAAAAGTTTGAGTTGACTAAAACTTTATGATATTGAATTATTTTTATCTCGTTAAGTATATACAGAGTGTCGCAGTTATCATGCATCATAGGAAGCTTAAAATGGTTTAAAATACCTAACACTTTGAAAATGAGAAAAAAAGTTATGAATAAGAAGATAACTTATTTAAGCGACTTTAATTACCATTTTTCCAATGGTATATTTCTTGGCCACCCACAAGAAAACGTTTCGTATTTATATTGAAAAATATATAATAATAATAATAATAATAATATTCATACAATACAGAATATTTCGTTTAGATAATTATAACAGAAATAAAAGTTGATAGGTTAAAATGATTCAAAGAATCATTTCATTAGAAAGTGAAAATAACTTAATCCAAGATGATTAACTTTTAAGATGATCATTAAATGGAATTTTAGATAAAAGTTTGAGTTGATTAAAAATTTATAACTCATCTTATTTTTTCATATTCCTAAGTATATACAGGGCGTCCCAGATCTAGTACTTAAAATTGGCACTTGTTTTAAGCAGATGCAGAAAAAGCACCCTGTACTTCCTAAGTTTTTAACGTTAAATTCCACACGAAAAACTTTCTAATCATATAATTTTCATATGGAAACTAACAGAATATTCAGATGCGTATTTTTACATGATAGCTACTCTAATCATATTCAGCAAATAGATAACATGATTTTAATTAAGTTTGCCGGGTGTATTAAACCGTCGTTAAGCAAAGAGATGGATGGATATGTGTGTTTTGTCGAATTGTGCGGAATCCAGCGAGGTATTCTCCTCTTGAATTGCAATATGCGTTTGATCAATCAATATCCAATCAGACAATCATTTGCATAATTCCGAATGCTACTACGCGTCTGCCACATTTCTCGCATTGTCCGACCAATGCGAAATTACCTCAAGTATTACGTATGAAAATTTAATATTCCGACTTAGATCAGCATTAGCACTCAATTACACTTAAGCAGCGGATTACGACCAAATAATTATTCAACACTTAACACTTAATTCTTTTCGCCTGCCATTGCATATTGAACACAGTTGATTCGACGATGAATATTCACTTACGATTGAGAAATTTCAACATTGACTATAATTAATATTCATAACGCTAATTATTCACGCTTTACGCTTAAACAATTATTATGCAAACAACCAATCATTCCCAATCAGTGATTCAATGTATTTACTGCTACTGTCCGTGCAGAGCTCTAAAAGCTAATCATTGTTTTTCATGCGAATTTTCATTTCACTACCATATGACGTCCATTGAATATGGCATAATTTAAATTATGCTAATTAATAAACAAATTATTAATTAATTTGACCAATCACCACTAACTATTTCAGCGACGTAAAATAATTAAAATGACAGCAGAAACAGTGAATGAAGAAGAAGACGAAGAAGTTGTTCATCTTCAAATAACATTTTCAATTTCAATTGCTCTTCGCGAAAAGTTTCCGAAGTCGACTTGAAGGGTTGACTTTGATGCAAGGTGAGAAGAACAAGAAGTGGAAGATGAGATGAGAGCGGAGGAAGCGGAATGAACTTGACAAAGTCTGGATTTAAGGAAGCGCGCGTAATGAGTGGCAGAAGGCGGCGGCGGTTTCAAAGAGAACGAGTCCAAGAAAAGTTTTGTGCTTCTGCGTAAAGTTTCAGTTTAAAAATTTGCTTTGTTCGCTAATTGCTTAATTTGAAATTTGAATTCGAGCTTTTCCAATATTTGCGGTCGCTCGATGGAAATGTGAATTATGGTGGAAAATGAACAGCAACTGTTATGAAATTGGGACGTGGTTATGATCGAGCGCTGCAATTGCAATTTCTCGAATGCAATTGCTGATAATTGTTACAAATTGTCTGGTAAATGGAAAATTGCAGTGCGCATGCTGTTCGTTGATGGCAAATTGGGTCATTGATTCGCATCCATGTGTGTATTACGTTGCGAGCGAGTGTGGCATGTTTGATCATAGTGTGCAACAACTCTCTCTCCTTCTGGACGCGCGCGATACTTAAATATTAATTGATTAATGGCAACAGCGCACGCCCGTTAACAAAAGGGATTATTAATAGTTTACTGGATCGCGCTCGGCGTTTCTCTTCCTCTCATCATCTTTGCCCGCATCATATCTCTCATCTCTTCTTCTCTTGGACGTCATTTCACTTTACTGCCATTTGTTGCTGCCGTTGTTTAACACTGTTGCCACAATAGCAAAGTGAGAAGAGTGTATCTCCATTGACTTTCCACGCTTTTCCGACATGGATGCGAATGTGTTTGTGATTCGCGTAGCGTGCACGTTATCATTACATGGCTGATTACCTTATAATTACTTTGAGATGCATTCATCCATCCGCACTAGAAAATGAGGGCGCCACTCATGTATTAGAGTATATCACACCAGCGCATACAAAGTGAATTTTGTTATTACTAAATTGATTCGTGTGACGTAATTAAAACGTAAAAATGCATTTCTATTATTGAATGATAAGGTGCATATCTAAATGTTTCATGTTTGACTAATGTTAAATGCGCACTACACATCATGTACTGATATGATTGCTTTGTTTCCACCGAGTGCAATGCTTGGTACATACTTTTTCTAAACGCTCTTTTTATATTTCAAACTCCATGCCTTACCAACTATTGCATTCGTTTATTCATTTAGTTTTCTCGTACGAAGGGAAATTATTAAAACTTTACACGCATTCACTATACAGGGTGTCGTTTAAAGTCGCCGGCTTTCGTGAGATTTCGCCGCCAAGTGGTTAAGTAGCGATGGAAATGATGGATATACTCGGTGGGTAAAGTGAAATTGATGTGGAAAAGGTGAAAAAGTGAGGAAAAGCCATAAAAAGCGGTGTGGTTGGCGGTGGTGGTGGTGGGAAGAGAGAGGTAATTGCCGGGCAAATGTCCCGCCAGCGAGTCTGCACGCATGAGCATTGCCCGTTATTAATCGAAGCGAAAAACTAATATGCAACATGAAATAATGAGGAATAACAAGAAATTACGGTGGTGCGCATGCAAAGAAAAGCACACACACGCGCGCGCATGCGTCTGTTTGCTGAATAAGGCACGCGTCCTCGCGCGACGAAGGACAAAGCGAGAGGGCGCTGCGCACTTGTCCCTTATTATTATATGGCATTCGCGTTGCGCCTTCTGCAAATGGAAATCTTTTAATTATGAGCGTTTTTAATGCGCTTTGTGCCTTGTTGGTTTTTCGCTTCGGTGAACTAAACTAAACGCAAACGTACAACGAGCGCGTGTTCGTTCGTTTTTGAGTTTCGTGTGTTGTTTATTCTTGATTAATTGGTAGTGTGATAACGCCAAAATTACGACAACTCAACAACACGCTGCGATACGCGAATAAATTGTATGTTTTATTTGATGTGCGGCGCGCGGTGCGGTGCGAGGAAAAAAGCAACAAGGAAAATCCCAAGCTCTCATTTGCATTTAATTAATAAGCGTTTTTTGCCGTCATGAAACAAAGGCGATATTTAAATATTGTTCGATGCAAATTTAATAATAACTAAGTCTATTGATTTGTTTAATTAGTAATAAACAAATTAATTTAAAACGTAATTTTGTACATGATAATTAGGAACAAAATATTTTCAATTAATAGTTGCAGCCGGCAGGTAATTAAGTGTGGAATGGGATGTGTTCAATAAAAACTAATTAACGACCACCTCATTAAAATCCATTTTTAAAACATTTTCAATATGCTCGCACGCTGAAATTCGAGAGTGAGTTTTCATGATTTTATTTATGCGTTCGCGAATACACGGCTCGCCGTACGAATAAATGATTCAATTATTATCAATTGACCGATTTAATTCGCGCATAACGTGGCTTTAGCAGATTTGCACGCATACTCACGTGTTTCGGCTTTTTGCCATTGCGGAGGCGGCAACGGCTACGACGGCGGTGGTGGTGGTGCATTTGCATTCATTACCCGGCATGTTCACAGTGTAATTAGCGAAACGCAGATACGCGTACGTGCGCGTTGCGCATTTGCAACTATTTAACCAGAAAATATCAGTGTGCCGATAAAAAGGGGGAATCCCAAATGGCAGCGACCGCGAAAAAACACGCAACGAGCGCAATTGTTTGTTATTATAAATAATATGGCGCATATCCGGCGCTGTTATCAGTCGCTGAACACTTCAGCGATTCCATTTAATGTGCGTATTGCATGCGTCCGCGCAATCGAATTACGAATGTTTCAATGATTCCATTATACGTTTGCGCATAATTCGCCAAAAACAAATTGCTTAATTATCATGGCGCGCGTTCAGAGACACAGCTTTAATTAATTATCATCTGTATAAATAAAAATATAAACGTTGATTTGTTTGTTTTCCATTGGCTAAATTGTAGCAGCGATGGGGCGCTAATTATTGTTTGAAATTAGCGTTAAATAGGGTGGTAATTTTTGGTTAGTACTATGCAACACGTATATCATATATGCGATGAATTTAGAATTACAACCTCAACGAACAGGACTCTAAACTTTATTTTAATGGTACCCTCGTGAATATACCAAATGCGCCCTAAATATACTAATAATGTACTAGTTAGCCTGTAAAATATGGGCTAGATAAGAATCGTGCATGGTAGCGATCCTCAATAGCATCGTTGGTGCAGGCTAGGGCGTTGCGGGTTCAAAACCCGCCACTGGAGTTTTAATTTTTAAGTTTCAATTTCAAATTTGTATTTAAATCAAAAATTTAAGGTCGGGAAGTTCATACATTATGTGGTATCGTGGTTAAGTTAGTAGCCTTGTAGGAGCGTTATCGAAGTACGGGGTATGAATCCCAGCCGAAGTAAAAGTAAAAATTTTAAATAATTTATTGTAGCAGTTCTAAAAAAGACCTATCTAAACTAGACGCACAAAACGTCTACATTAACCTACTTTCCACAGATTCTGGGGGTAACGCAGGCGCCACGGGTAATAACTCCCATTGCCGGAACACTTTTTACACATATTGGTGACACGCGTGTAACATGGACGTCTAGTCTCCTGCGTTTATATCCCAGCATTGGCAAATATTTTCTAGATGTAGAATTAAACCTGCACGTATAGAGATCATAGTTGGTATTGCACAATACCAACTAGGCTGAGTTGGTATTGTGCTCCGAATTGAATTAAGAGTTTTGGGTTCGATTCCCGAAAAAGGCATGTCTGATTTGTAAGTCTTCGCTTACTCGCAATTTCTGGGAACCCCAATCCGCTTAACTTTACGCTTCACGTGGGTCAAAGTTTTTAAACCCGTATAGATTGTTTTCAGGCAGCCCACGCCAAGCTCAGGTCGGACCGGGTCTGACTTGTGACTGCCTCCCATTCCCGATTTTCGTAACAGACATCAGCTTGCGACGTCATTTGACGGGGTACTGCTTTTTGTTCACGCCAAAAGCGACCCCGTACCCACTATGACTAATTTTTAAGTGCTCAATTTGTACTCATGCATTATGAATTTTCATTTCTGTATGAGTTCCATTTATACTTAATATTTAAAAAATAACTTGCTGGAGGTGTAAGGTGGTCACCTAGACAGCAATCAAAGTAACCACTAAGCTACTTTAAGTTCCCCTACTAGACATTTAAACTTTTATGCTACATATTCACATTTAACCAATGAACATATAATATTATTCATATTTCAATTACGCTTTGGACTTTGAAATGACGAAGACGCAATTGAAAAATGTGAAAAGTATCACATAATTTGGAAAATGATGCTTTTCACTCACGAACAATAACAACAACGAGTATCAAGTGACATATGAAATGCGGAATTCAAAAGAGAGCCTCTCGACTTACGCGAGCAGCTTAAAAAGCTTAGCGATAATTAACATTCATAATGAAGGCAGCGAGGAGCCCGAAGGACGTATTCAATTCTCTCGGTGCGCGTGGCGCTTGCTTGCTACTGTCAGAGGGAAGAATGAGCGGCAGGGATGAAGGGAAAAATAGCGTCAAAAGTAAATTAAATAAATCTATTTACGTGACGGCTTTGAGATTACGAGGAACGCTCGCGCACGTTGGAGTTGCTCAAGGATGGCCGCCAATGCTGCCGCCGCCGCCACCTCAATTGAGCGCAGAACGGGGAAAGTGAACGACGACGCATTGAGCGCGAAACGTACGACTGAGTGAAATAAAGTAATTGAAAAACGCGTCCTGCTCCTCTCCTTCTGCTTCTTCGGCTGCACAAGGAGCAGACGGTGGCGGCAGCGATGGCAGTGCTTGGCTATATGTGGTGTTAATTATTTCCTCTCATACTTTATCCGCTAACAAAAGGGCCCATAGTGTGTCTCTTTCTCCTTTCATTTCGCAGGACGCGAGTGCTCAGGATAAGTTAGGAATTGTGCACGAATGGGGCGCAAATCTACGGCGATGCGATAAAAATACTACTGTGGAAGTTATTAAACTTTTTCCTTGATTTTTACAGCGTGCTTTCTTGAACAAACTCGATTGAATTACGTATTGAAAGATTCTGAATTTAATTCACCACATGTTCCTCCGGCACTGAATCCGAAAACCGCTTAAACTTACTGAGTAATACGCACTTAAAATTAAAGTTTCCGCTTTTATTCATTAAATTTGAAAATGGAACACAAGTGATAAATTTGATTCACTTTATTCACATCTTTGATTTCCAAGGAAAAATCTGTCTATTCATAATACCATTCCAAAAATCAGAAACCGGAAAACCGGAAAAAGTGATTGTTTTTTTGGTGTGTTAATGTTTTATGAGGAGCACCACAAATGCGCGCACATTAAATCATTTTTGCAATTAGAGATGTGAAAGTGTGAGGGCGGAGGAAGGGGGCGGCGGCAATGAAAAAAGTTTGATTGCTCGCTGCGACGCGTCGATAAGCGTAGAAGTCAGTCCTTGCAGCGCTAAACAACAATATTAAGTAATCATTGCGCTGCAATAAATTTTACGCGGCTATTTGTGTTTGCAAAGAATTGGAGTTGAATGTGTCGCAGCAATGCGGATACAAAAAACCGGAAAACTACCGTCGTTACCGCCGCGCGAAAAACGGCGACGGCGGCGCAGAGATTTCCACGAAATAGCATTTAATTAGTAACGTAATAAATATAAAAAGTCAGCTATTAGCGTCATAACTTTTAATTGATTTCCTTCGCAAAAAGACATCAATTTTCGTCGCGTTCTCGCGCGCCATTATTGCAGCGTGTTATTACGCTCACTTTTCTATTTGCGCCCGTTATTTACTTCTTGCCGCGTGCCCGAAACGTAAAAACGTCGTTAAGGTTTATTGAAATTTCGCTAGTTTCCTTTTCTGCGAGTTCAATGGAACGATGATTGAACCGCCGCGATTAAAACAAGCGGCGAAACAAATTGTTTGCGTTGTGCATTTAACGTTTTCGCATCCTCATTGAATCGCAATAAATCCCTGTTTTTCCATGTTAAACGCGCATTCGTCGTGCGGACCGAGCAGATACAAATGCGTGCTGAGAGAGTCATTAGTTAACTTGTCAACGAGGCAATTAATACGTGCGGGGGCGGCCGAAAAAGAGAGAAAGAAACGGAAGCAGAATGAAAGTCGGTGGCGGCGGCAACGCTGGTGATGTGCGTTCACATTTATATATAAACTTGTCAAGGACAACTGCACTCTGTTGTCGTGCGGCGGGCGGCAACTTTTTGGGGTCCTGAAATCGTCATCGCACCGCTTGTTTTGGCACGCCAGCGTTGACCATTTGGTCGGCTGAAAAAACTGTCGAGTACATGACTGAATCGGGGGCGGCGACGACGGCTGCAAAAAGCTTTACGCCGCCGACGAAAATCTTGCATCTGTCGGTTTGCTGACCGCACGATTGAACTTGTTCTACGTGATTTTCTTCATCAAGACAGGGTGTTCATCATCGTTTTTCCCTCTCATCCCCTATACACGATTTTCCTCCAAAAAAATTCGAAACAGTTTCATATGCTTAATAGAATATAAAGAAGAAATAAAAATACAATTATGAGCATTGGAAAACTGGGAGGGAAATAAAAAAGGCGGAAGCGGAAAAACGGAAGTGCGTTGGAGCGTTTTAACGAAGAGACTGGGAACATTGACATGGTGCGTATGAGTGTCCACATAATCGGGAAATCGACGTCTCCCTGAAAATCTCGGGGGATGTTGACCACTGAAGCGAAAACCATCTGGCACTCAATTTGTGATTGCATTCTGATGCCAATTCACTCTTTCCCTAAACAATTCGCATTTGTTCTTTTCACTTTAAGTATTTTCAAGCGTTCGATAAATAGCAATTTTAATGCGAATTTCATTAGGTATCCGACAATATGAAATCAAAGCAAGTGGTGCACGTTGCGAAGCATGAATAATAAAAGCAAGATACAATAATTCGCCGAGATACGGCAAATTATTAACACAAAGCAAATAATAGTGGGAAACGCGCGCGCGCTTCCGCATATTCATGTTATTTCCTTATTTCCGCACCTCGCGAGATAGCGAGCCACGTTTCATTTGTATCTCTCAGCCATCCCCGTTTCCCACCCCTCTTCGCCGCTTTTTGCGTCTTCATCTCATTCTTCGTCCGTTTCTCCTTATTCGTGTTCATCGTCTTGCGAACGTAAAATTTCATATTTTATGAATCCTTCCTAATTGATAATAAAATCCAACTCGAGCGCGTATCAGCACGAACGAATATATTAAAAAGTTTCTAATACTCTTGCCGTTTCCTTTTTTATCATATACAGGGTCATCGCGAATTTTCCTTCAATTTTCTTCTGAGCTTTCCGAGGGAAAAATGAGAAAATATTTCTAGATTTAACTGAGATTAGGAGTAGGTATCTATGAATTATTAGAGAAAATTGTTCAACAGGATGATGACGAGTGGTGCGCACACTTGAGTGAATGAATATCGCTTCTTGATTCACGGCGGCGGTGGCGGCGGACGAACGTGTACGCTCAGCGTTCAAGATGAAGAATTGAATGAATGGCTGAATGGCTGAAGTAATATTGCGATGCGCGCACGCGACTGGAATACGCGCGCGCGCAAAGTCGGACGACTAATTGGATTCGCAATTTCGTCGTGGATTGCGCCGTGTAATAAAACGCACTTAATTTGAGATCAAGCGAACCGTTTGATTGTCTTCAATGCCCATCCTCGGCATTGAGCGTAATTTCATCATTGAATCTAATCTCCACTCTGTGTGCTCCATCCACTCGACGTTTCGACATTTATATTTCTTAATTTTTCTTGAGAATCCACTCTTAGATATTGAAAATTTTTCTTGTTTTAATTTTTATTCAAGTGCCATACATCATGTGAATACGAAGATAGAAATCGTTGTTATATTTTTGTCCACTCAGGTATTCTTCTCCAAGCCCTTTATAGAATGAAGTGAAATAGTTGCTACCTTAAACATTTTTGATATTGACATTTTTGTGTGTTTTTCTATCAAAATAACGATAATTATGTTTGAAAATACGAGGATGGAAATAGTTGCTAGTTTGTTGTACTTCGGTGTTATTCTGCAGGCCTTTTACAGAATAAAATGATGGAATTGCTTTCATAAAAATTTCTTCTGGTGTTGACCAATTCCCATTCAATAAATATTGGCAATTTTTCTTGTTTTAAGTTTTATTCAAGTAACAAAGCACATGTTTGCGAATATCTGCGGAATCGTTACTGAATTTCTTTCCATTCTTGTGCTCTTCACCAGGTCCTTTATAGAATGAAATGAATTGCTTTCTTAAACATTTCTTGTGATGTTGTAATTGGTTCGCATTCAATAGATATTGACAGTTTTTGTTTTAATTTTTATTCAAGGGAGCAAAATCACGTTTACGAACATGAGTATCGAAACCGTTACTGAATTTTCTTTCCACTCTGCTGACTCCCTCCAGGTCCTTTATAGAATAAAGTGATAGAATTGCTTTCTAATTTTTGTCTAGTGTTGATCAACTTATCTGGACCGTTGCGGCAAATGCAAGATATCGCTCGACGAATTGCGAAAGTGAGCACCGAAGCGCGACTGCCCATTGAAGAAGACAGCTACGTGGAACGTTTCAAGCCTTATCTCA
>JARJDV010006028.1:0-13664 GCA_030264675.1 Anaulacaspis nigra | reverse complement strand
TCGCTATTCGCTTTATGTTCTACATTTGGGATGTATAGACATGTTTTTTAAAATTATTTAATGGAATTATGAAGAACCACAATGTCTGTATAGGGTATTAAGGGTTTATTTAAATGGTATAAACAGAAATTAAGAAAATTAAAGAGAAGATTTTGAAAATAATGGTACAACATTGACATTTTCATGGTACATTTTGGAATAACCTGAATATCTTTCTAGAATCAATAAAAATATCAATTCCGCTTGATTTAAATGTGATGATTGTGTTGTCTGTGATTTCACTTTTGCCATGCTCTTTTCTCTTAAAAGAAGTTGAATCTAATCTATTTGTAATTAGATAACTAGTATCAAGGCACATATAGATTGAGATAAAAATAATATTTACACAAATATATCAATTTATTTGTTTGATGGTACATTTACTAATTTCGTCGTAATTACACATCACTCTTGTTGGTCTTCTTTCTTGGGCTTGCCTTTTACATCCTTACCATTTTTTCCGTCTTTACCACCTTTTCCATCCTTACCACTTTTTCCATCCTTACCACCTTTTCCGTCCTTACCACCTTTTCTATCCTTACCACCTTTTCCATCTTTACCGCCTTTTCCATCTTTGCCACCTTTTCCATCTTTGCCACCTTTACCTTTTCCTCGTTTGCCTTTGTTGTCTTTACCTTTGCCCTTACTATTCTTGCCCTTGCCTTTGCCTCTTCCCTTATCCTTATCTTGATTATCTCCAGACGAATCCGATTCTTCGGATTGTCCTGATCCTCCAGTTACTCCAGATGGACCAGATCCTCCAGTTCCTCCATATGGTCCAGGTCCCCCATATGGGCCAGTTCCTCCAGGTGATCCAGATTGTCCATATTGTCCAGATTGCCCATATTGCCCAGATTGCCCAAGTTGTCCCGACTGTACATTTTGTCCAGATTGTCCAAATTGTCCAGATTGCCCATTTTGCCCATATTGTCCATTTTGTCCAGATTGTCCATTTTGTCCATAGCCCGATTGTCCATTTTGTCCAGATTGTCCATATTGTCCAGATTGTCCACTTTGGCCATATCCCGATTGTCCATTTTGTCCAGATTGGCTAGGTTGCCCATTTTGTCCAGATTGTCCATTTTGTCCAGATTGGCCAGGTTGCCCATTTTGTCCAGATTGTGCATTGTATCCATATCCAGATTGTCCATTTTGTCCAGATTGTCCAGGCGGTCCCGCCTGTCCACTTTGTCCCAGTTGTCCAGCCTGCCCATTTTGTCCAGATTGTCCAGCTTGTCGCTTCACTATTTCCTTCTTATCATAGGAATCCTTCTTGTTACCGGAGGATGCAACATTTCTATCTTCGGATGAAACTGTATAAGCATTCTAACAATAAGCATAAATGAATATAACTTAAATAACTTATTATTAGTTTCTATTATTTACATGCGATCTCTGCGCACCCAGTGTAGGAACCAGGAATGTAAAATATTACAAAAAATAACAATTATTTACATACCACAAGAGCAATCACGGCGAAGGTAGCAAGTATAACCCAGCTGAATTTCATTCTACGATGTTTTTCTCCACGGATTGAAAACGTAGATGATTTTGAATGGCTGATTTCGCTTATTTATACTCCCAAAAATAATGTACAACATTAAATTCAAATGGCATTTCTTTTGTACATTTTACATCAATATGCACGAAATGTTTTTATTACACTAATCTATTATTATTATGTTGTGGTGTTAATATAATTGCTAAGCGAGGCAAAATTTGCACAACACTAAACAATCGAAGATAGTTCCAAATTTGAGCCAAGAATTCCAAAAATCCGGCATTTTCAATAGTATATACACAGAATCATTTCATGTTGTATTATGAACAGTGGATCTTTAAATTAATTTTGGTAAAGAATGAATTTCTTGGAAGTCCCGTTACAACGGACATTGTTATGAGATAAATGTTTATCAGTTTAAAATGACTAATTTGTCACGAGCATTAAGTTCCTCTTTGCTTGCAACAGTCTGAAATCGTTAGTCGTGGTGTGGAAATTGATTTACGCAAAATAAACCTAATTCGCACAAAGACGTTAGTCAATCCCGAATATCAGGTGATGTATTTCAATAAATAATACTTAGCTTAACTCATAATATTTATTATTACAGTTGAAACGAATACATAATGTATGCGAATAAATTAATTCTGGTATTTGTTTTAATAGAGAGTTACTTAGTAGTCCATATTACATGTTTATGTGATACAATTCCTGCATACGCTCATTACATTCAGGGCTTTAATATAAATGAAAATATAATGCAACTATACAATACAACTATTAGTTCAAGAAATTTAACTGTGATAAAATTATCTCGTAATTTGAATAATCATAATCGAGATTGCACCGCTATGGTTTTGAATGAAAATAACGAATACACACTAAAAAATGATGCTTCTCCGTCTTTCGTCAACATAATCTATTTAAACATGTCTAATAGTTATATTGGAATAATTGAAGAGTGTGCCTTCTCGAGCACATCCAAATTAGAATCCTTAGATTTGCGAAATAATTGTTTATCAATCATAAGCAACGATGTATTTAAAGCAATGGACAGATTAACAAAATTAGATTTATCATTTAATACAATCTCCATAATAGATAATGACGCCTTAATTCAATTAAGAGATTTAACATATCTTGATTTATCAAACAATAAAATCACTGCTTTGAACAAAAATTTGTTACGTTCACAATCTGAATTGGAAATACTAAATTTATCATTCAATTCCATATCAACAATTGAGGCATTTAGTTTTTATGAATTGTATAGTCTACGTGAGATTAATCTTAGTTATAACAAATTAACTACAATACTAAATCATGTTTTTGATGGACTTCGTAAGTTCGTGAATTTAAATTTGAAGCATAATTCAATTTTAACTTTACCAAGTAAATGTATTGCAAATAATTACTTCTTAACGACGCTTAGATTAACACTATCAGCAAATAATATCAATAGTGAAGCAATTTATAATCTTTCACGTATAGAACGCTTATATTTTGAGGGATCCACACAAGATTTATTGCATTCTCAACATTTGCACGGTTATGTAGAACAATTCGCATTTTCTCATTTATATGCACTCACAACTATTTCAATTAAAAATGCGCTAACAAGATTAAGTAATAATGCGTTTTATGAATGTCCAAATTTAAAAAATATTACATAAGAGAATATTTTGCTGGAACCGCCCATCTTGAAAATTGAATATAATAAGATTAGTAGTATGACAATCAACTATTGTAATTTAACATCAGTTTCTCAATTATTTGAACAATCCTCTATTTCTTATTTAAATATTAGCTATAATAGAATATCAATGCTTGATAAGCAATCCCTTTGGAATTTGACTACATTAAGAGAATTTTATTTATCACACAATGTGATAGAAGAGATAATGCCAAATACTTTTCTACATTTTAAAGAATTACATACATTGGATTTATCCATGAATAAATTGACGGTCTTGAATCTTGCTATATTTAATGGATTATTCAAATTAAAGAACTTATTGTTAAATGGTAATCAACTAACTAAAATGGATACTATAATATTTACCAATACACCGGCTTTGATTTATTTGGATATAAGTAACAACGGGATGAAAGAATTTAATGTCAACACAATTCTAATGCATGCGGTGAAAATTGAAATCAATTTAGATAAAAACCAATTAAGTTGCGATCAACTATTAGATATTAAGGCATTGTTTCACGATAAAAAACCTACACTGGTTGTTGGAACTGAAGATCACGACTTTGGAATACATGGAATTCAATGCGTGCAAGGAAGAGAATTAGAAACAATTCAAATAGATTCTACAGAAGCATCAAAAATACTACCTGAAATACTAAAGGAATCTTCAACAGCAAACACAATTACTTTACGTAATGAAATATCAACAATTGATCAACAATCGAGCAAGAATTTAGTACATACTTTGACTACTTTAACTATTATTCTCACTGTACAATTTATTCTCCTCGTAATGTTCAATGCAATTAAACTTGCATTGTTATTTAAAAAACGAAACTATGTACACCAGTTTGAAGCAGAAATGCCAATTTTAAACAATATTTAGTAAGTATTTAATTTTTATTTTTAATATAAGAGTGTTTAGGTTTCATAATCAATAAGGACTGTAAATTAAATAGAAAATATGCCTATATGCAAGTAAAATCAAATTTATACGGTGTCGAACATAATACATGTCATACTTTCAAGTTGAACTATATTAATTATGTAATATTTGCTTAAACTGGGGATATTTCTGATATGGCCGACAAAGAAAGCACTGAATGGATAAAATCGAAAAACTGCTAGTTGTTATTATCAACATATGCAACCCTTCATACTTGCCCGCTATGTCGCCATCAGTCCCAATAACCAAACAGATTCAATCATTATTTGATTTCAAACCCAGTATTTCACCAGACATTCTCTTCGATTCAAAGAACAACGCTGCTCTTAACTGCCTAAATTTAATAAAAGGTTATACTATTTGTTGAGTCTCAAAATCAAAGTAGTATGTAGCTGGAAATAGACAAGAGTGCTGAACGCGGGTTGCTTTTCCACAATTGGTTTTGAAGCTATGTTTTCACAGCTTCAAAACAGAATCGTCTAGTTTACCATTGAACATTTTTGCGTCTACCTGCCTCAAAATTTTTGCTGTTTCTGTAGCATATTTCAAATATTGAAAATTTTAAAACGCCCATCTAGCTTTTCAAAATTCCCACTAGTAAAACAGTTTAAGTAAACAATTGTTTCTTAAACTATATTTTTATAGTCCTAAGAATTCCTCAAAAATATCCAACATCACCTAAAAACAAAACAATGATTATTAACCTAATGAAAAGAACCCACGGTCAAAAACGTCTCGAAAACCCTAGAGTCACCTACAGTGCGTTTCACAAAAACTACTCTGTTCAACCCGTCCACAGCGACATCTAATGAGTTTGATGCACGTTTCAAACCATTCAAAATTACAGGTTATTTGAATCAAATATACTGAAATATACGACTAGTTCGGATAAGGGTATTTCCTATTTGCACTTTGCTATTGACTATTGATGCTCTTATTGTGCTACTGCTTTGGTGCTAAATAATTAAAACAATAATTCGATTCAAAGAAAATAGACTAGCTATCAGCAGTACAAATTACTCTGTCAAACATGGATAGTGTTGGTGCTGATTGTACAGAATTAAAGAAACAATATGACGCGTGTTTTAATTTATGGTTTTCAGAACATTTTCTGAAAGGTGATACAGATGATAAAATGTGTGCTCCTCTATTAAAAGTTTACCAGGAATGCGTCCGAGTAAGAACAGAGTGCTGCACCTTTGCATTGTCATGACATCTCATGATTTTCAGAGAGCCATGAAAAGCCATAACATAGATTTACTGGAAGTTGAAAAAGACTTATTGGGCACAGAACAGGAAAGAAAACCACCAAAGAAGCAGCCATCATAGCCTAATAATAAATTGATGAGGGTATTGATTTATTTGCACCTGGTGTTCATACAATTACAATGACACTACCATCACAACAATACAAGTACAAGCAAATATCTGTTGCATTTTATATTTCAAAATTTATAAAGGAGTAGCAACACTTAATGCAAATACAAATCAGTGATACTTAATTCCTGCTGCTGTTACTTAGTACTGGAATTATTACTGCCACTGTCTGGGAATAATTACTATGTCACCTTAATACAGAGTAAATTCATGAGATGACATAATACATTGCTTTTGAATGTTTATACAATGAGACATTAAAGTTATATTTCTAATCTATTTGCCTGATGCAAATTTGGAAAGTCCCTCCAGGAGACCAATGTATGCAGAATGTTCATATGATGTACTATACTGGCTTAGCTTTTCCACAAATTCATTACTAATTCCCTTCTCTTCCAAATAATTCATTAACAAATCATAGAGATAGGTGTCTACAACCTCACCAGAAACAGCATAAACATTCTCATTCCAATCACCATTGTAAATGCTGATTTCATCAATGCCATAGATATCATTGTAAGTTTCATCTTGTTCATTAGGTCCAATAAATGAGCACAGCAAACTAATAGTAGTTTCATCCCTGTGGAGGTCAATTTTGAATGCTGGCTTGGACTTCAACTCTCCAATATCAGCCTTGTCCATGTTGGGACTCACTTCTGCTTCATGATCAGTGTCAACTGTGTGGTTTACATTAAAACGAATCTTAATGCTGAAAAACAAATTATTAAGTTAATACTGACCTATTAAGAGTAATATCAACTTACGTTTCTTTGTCGGTGTTCTTGGTTAATGTTACTTCGGCGCCATTGAGTTTTACTTCAAAGCCATCAACCTCGGCCGGTAATGTTTTCTGTTTTTGGGCCTTACGTTCCGCAAGTATTTCCTCAGTTAGGAATTCGACCAGCTCACGTTCACCTTTTGTGTGAACCGCAGCCCTGCTGCCACAACCGCAACTGCATAATTGTGAATGGTCACTATTTTTATTATAAGTATCGCGAGCGTTACACATGTGCCATAAATTCCTTGCTATTTGCCGCTGCTGTGTGATACTAGCATTGTTAACTGCGTATTTAACTGGCTGCAGAAGAGACTTGAGTGCTCCTAACCGTGAAACTGCTTTAAAAATTCCACTCATTGTTTACTCGGGCTTCTAATACGATATTTTACTGTAGGAAAACCGGCAACTCGTGTGCAAAAGTTCAGTTAAAACGTGACTGCCTTCAGTGCCATAACCTAATGTCAAGTTCTAGAAATACGCACTGTTGCCAACTGTACCAGGGATTTAACTGATTGCAAACTAAAGAAGTCAAAAGAAATTGAAAATGCCAAGGTTTTCATTAAAACTATATTTAAATCAAGTCTATGGTTACACCACATACATAAAATCTGTAGATTTAGCCCGCCTACGCAATAGTCTTCGTATTATAAACATAAGGCTTGAGCATTGTTTGCTCTTAATCAAATGAGTCAATCTGGGCTGCCGAAGTACGATGAGAGTTGTCTGGAGTTGCGCTCAATGAGATCTCATCTGTGATATAAACAGCCAAGACCATTGCAACAAACATAAATGCAACTATTCTATAGTAACAATAAAATACAACCATTTCCTTATCAAATAGGTCCTATTGAACTTTATTTCATTTCATTCTTCTCTTTCAGACATGTTAAATTATACTTTTCCAGAAATTGCAAGGTATAAACTTATTGATCATCTTTATTCTGTATTTCTTAAATTCACACGTGAAAATACTTGATATGAAAATAAACACTATCCTATTCACCCTAAATTGGAACCAAATAATTAAAATCAGCAGTCGCCATTATTATGCAAAAATCATCTTACTAAGTAGCAACACAGTATTGTTATAACTCGCTCAGCTTCCGCTCTCACTTCCATTGCGCCTTCAACAACAGATTATGCGTATTAGTTACATAGGAAATTAAAACACTTAACTTATAAGAACGAACAGTACGAGTTACACTATTATTGTTCAATGGCGCATAAAAATAAGCTTGTTTGACCACTGTCTACCGCTAACCAACTCATCACATATTCGTCTCTCGCAACGCATTATTAAAATAATTATTTTATTATAAAAATTAATATTTTTTCGTGTGTATTATGATAAGATAGATATTATAGTTTGCGTTTGCTGTTTCAATATGATCACATTTTATTAATTCATCTTATACTTCATTTCCAATTTAGTTCATACAAAACGTCGATTGTTGGTTATCTCGCAAGAATTACTATAATGCTGGCAAAACCGCAATTATACAATTTAAAGTTTTAGTTATTTCAAACATGCACGCGTAGAATTCGCAAGCACATACAAAACATGTACACAATGCACACACCAGCCATTCGAACGCAGCACGAGTCGCCCAACGAAAGCGACGTTCTTAAGTGTGGCGGCAGCGGGTTCATCGTTGTTGGTGATAGCAAGGGTTAGAGGGTTCAGTTCTAGGGAAAATTGTATTTAACATACGGCACCTCTACATCATTGCCATCGGAATCATTGCAGCACAGCTCAAAGACGAGAGCGCGTACGTGCGGTTCGATGCGCTTCTTCGAGACACGCTTGACCACTTCCGACATGGGCAGCGCGAGACGCTCCTGCGCCTTTGCCTTCGCCATGAAGAAGGAATAGAGCATGCATACTCCTTGCGACAGCATTGTAATTTCCAAACCGTGCTTCTCTTTGAAGTAGTCGAGGAACTCTTGAAGCGTCATCTCGCCCTGAATTTCAAAGCGATTCCAAAGGGTCCATGCGTTACCGCAATACTCCAATACTGGTGCGGCAATCGGCTCCGAAAAGCCGAAGAAGGGCAACGCAAGATTAACGAAGCCATTCTTGTAGATCTCCAATTTGTGATTACCACGCGCCAGCTTATATAATTCCAGACCAACAAGGCCAGCGACGACAGATGTGGTTGTTGCAATTGCGGGTATAATCTTGCCAGCAATCAGTTTCGATTTATGACGATCAGCCTGAGGGATTTTGTAATTTGCCGCACGCAAATTCGACGCGGCGACAATGAAATCAATATGCAGATTGTTATCGTCGTCCTTTTCAAACTCTAGCGGCGTAAGTTTTAGTCCTTTAAGTTCAGCCATTTTCGGAAGGGCTTCCACCAATATGCTCACGCGATCCAAATCAACATTTGAACCATTAGTAACTGCCATTTGCGAATCGGTAACAGCAATCTTCACTCCTGATTTCGGAACGAATTCTGGTACCTGCACAAAATAACATTAGCAATACTGAGAATTATTGAAAAAGCCGAAAAGTACCTCAACATTTCCAATCAGTCGGATAATCTCATCGCGATCTCGGACTTGAGGAATTCCATAAACTTCCGCCTTCAAATTCGCAGCTGTGAAAATGTAATCAACATGAAGAGAATCATCGGTGCTGAAAGTTAATGGTTGAGGGCAACGTTTCGGTCCACTCCAGAACAACTGGCCAGTGGAGGTCAATTGATCAGGTGGGAAATTGAACAGCAATTGCTTGATTTGATTTGCGTACTGATCCTCCCAATGCAAACGGGCCCACGCGACGCATTCCTGAATATCCATTGGACGATCATCCAACAGAGCTGCTTTGACAGAGTCCAAGATCTCAATGGGCTGCACACCCGGCAACTTGATCGTGCGATCGACAAAGTCTGGATCGGATAAGTAGAGGGATGCGTTCTCTGCGGAATGTTTGAAGAGCCCTTCGAAATTATCTCGCGCCCACTGCAAGGTGTGTTCTATTGCATTCGGGAAGTTCTTCAACGTACAGATCGGGATGCTCTTTTCAGGCGGGTCTTGCGATGAGCTGTACGATTCGGTGAGATGAGGCACCACAACTTGGGTATTTCCCTTAGTACCCAATGTGCCAGATTCCAAAAGTGGTTTGCGATAGTAGACACATCTGCGATCCATATAAATACGCGCGTCAACGTTGTCCAATGCATTTGCCACGCCATCCAAAGCTTCGAAGAAAGTATCATCGTAAATGCTCTCGGTTTCGCTGCCTACACGATTTTCATGTGCAACAATATTGATCGATGGATTCATCGACTTTATAACCTACAATTGCAACACACAAGTTCACACAGATGCTAATTGAAGATGAGTCAGCAAGTAATCAATACATGTACTCATTTAATTTTAGACAATTACGTATAATATACGAATACAAACCTTTGCCGCAGTTACAGATTTGGCACGTTGTACATCGTGTGGGCGGAACAGAAACTGTCTATTCAGATTAGATTTTTCAATTAAATCCATATCAGTGACAGTGAGTTGACCACCATCACCAGCAATTCCCATCATTGCAAAGTTCTTCAAGAGTTCGCAACCAATAGCGCCAGCACCAACAACAAAATATTTCAGAGCACCTGCAACAGGACAACTGTAATGCAAATAAAAATATGTTAAGAATCCTTACCCAGAGTTTTCTGAAATTCTTTTCCAAAAACGGCAATTTGCGCATCGTAACGAGAATTAATCGGCGCTGCATTTTCTTCAGTGATTTCCTCCATGTCTTCCGGCAAGCATTCAATAGCATCAAAGTACAACCATTGATAGATGGGATGGAACTTTCCAGAACAAGCTTTCATCACTTCTTGAGCAACAATTCCACCAATAGTTGCGTTCATTGGAGTTAGACTGCCCGCGGATATTTTCGCGAATGTCTCCAGCAATTGACTGTTGAGCTCAGTATCATTGCCGCCGTCAACAGCGATTGACTTTGCCATGGCCAAGAAATCAGCTGCGTCTGCAGCACTCCATGGCTTTGGGCACCTCTTATGTTTCTCCTCATACTTATGCAATGTATTGAAAGCAATGTGCAACTGCTTGGGATGATCAAACTTGGCAAAATCAGTAACAAGGAACTCAGGATCTTTGAGCGATTCGACCAATGGCTTGAAGGCAAGCACTTTGGGCATTTTTACTTGTTGAGCAATACCTCCACGTTCGTATTTGCCGAAGGCAGTTGTGTCACCAATGCTGAATGTGTATGGTCCCAACACCTTGATTTTAATGGGTTTATGATTGTTCAGTTCCGTCATGCCGGTGACCTCTGAGAACGTAACATAATCGCCATCCTCCATGCCGTGTCTGGTGTCGTCGATGCAAGTGACAACCGATTCCTTATCGTTCGTGATATCAGCAACCATTGCTGACACAGTGGGTTCCCCATTGGTGTCAACGACGGTGAATGAGGGACCGAAATCGCAAAAGACTTGTGCGAACAAGCCACGTGTATCGGCGATAATTAAAGCGATATTATTCGCATGCGTGATTTCCGCAATGCGTAGCTGCTCGGCTAGTGGTGTTCCGGTGAGGACGACTACACTGTAGTTCTTGAGAATCTCCTCGGTCAAGGGGCCGGTGTACGCCTTGGTTGGCACGTAGGTGTTCAACTCAGAGAGTTTTTTGAGACACGCTTCGGCACGATTCTTGCCAATGTCATCCTCCGTGAGGTAGAACTGCGACGAAAGGTCACTGAGTGTACATTTGCCTTCGTCATGCAATGTGACAGACTTGACGCCGCCGAGAATGACGTTTTTTGCGACTTCCACGCCGAGCCCGCCCAAGACGGAGATGAGCACGTCGCTGGAAGCCATACGGCGCATCGCGTCATGTCCAAGTACGTATAATTGCCGTGAATACAATCCCTCATCGATATCGTTAGCCCCTTTCGAGGCGCCAGCACCATTGTTCGCCATTACGCTGGATGACGATGTTGCTAACGACGACGAGTCGAGCTTCCGCTTCTTATATGGGGGATCGACGGAGCTATCTAGGGCTTCAGCACTAGACATCGGACACACAAAACAACAGTTTAAAACCTATGTTGCCACCACCCTCGCGAAAGAATGCGCTTTTAGATTTTTAGAACTAGCCTTACAGTCCGCACGTCTTGCACACGCACCGCCTAATATTTTCCTTGCTTCTTTGCGACACTCGCCGGGCAGACTTACTACCGACGAACACGACACGATCGCGAGGCTCGCGTTCCATCGGTCTAATAGGTGTCGTTGCGTGAGCGAAAAACGGGGAATGCAATTGGTGTCCAATCGGATTATTCAGCCAGGGCGGGCAAACTGGCTACAAACGGCCTAATGTAAATGCGCGTATACTAACCCGTTATGCGCCTGCATTTGTACGTCAACGCACAGCAATACGAAATTATTAGTTAAGCTATTTTACTTGGAGCCGCGCACTGTTTTACATGAAATGAACAATGATTTAGTGCACGTGTATCTTAATATTACGTGTTTTATTCGGTGATGCATACAAACGTTAAATTTTAGTAATGTTTATGAATGTGAGATTGAATTGACTAACGTGTTGCAACATCGAACTTCAAACATGCTTTTTGACAACGCCAGGAGCGCCACCGCTATACGTAAACACAACTAAAATGAATATTCCAATTAATTTAAAAGTTCTAGAATATTTGATACTGAATTAATCGTTATTTAATAAGATCTAATGATTCGTTATAATTTTATATAGGGATGTAATGGTGAACAATGTCCTGCAATAAAGAAACGACTAAAAATATTTAAATTCTAATTATAGCTTGCAAGAAGAAAAAAGTTAAAATATTTTTCTCTGCGATATAATTAGCTTTGACCGCATAGTTATTTTGGAACTAAGCTTTAAATCTTTTACTTGTTTCCGATGAACCCATTACTCAATGGTATTCTATTTAAATGCAACGTTCGGAAATAACATAATAAATAATAAATTTGCGTTTACACAGTAAATTATCCAAAATTCACTTGGCATTTGCTCGATGTATAATGAATATTACCATATCATTAAAATATTTCAATTGTAGAACACCTCTACGTACCCGCATGATGTGGGACGTTTTTCCGAAAGTATTACTAGCATTGAAACACTTCAAACCACTTCTAATAGATAACACACAAGCGTTTGATAAGAAAAATAACATAAGCAGCGCCAACATAATATTGAGGACACTAATTTGTGAATGGCTTTGTTGTTTTAGAAAATCTACATTGAAATAATTTCTTTAATGTACACTCAAAATTGGTTCCATATTAATTCACAACATTATATTTATAGGATATCTTATCATAAGTACTTATTTGATTAAATGCAAGGCATGCCAAAATATCTAAAAATACTTAATAACGTTCAACGTTCACGTTTTAGGCTCTTTCAAAAGATGTCATCATCATCCTGATCAATGCTGATTGAACTACCGAACATGTCACGATTGCCCATTGAGAATCGTGGATTCGATTCTGCGCTCGATTTGTTTTGCGGCATCTTAGCGCCTCCATTCTGCTGTCCCCAATTCGTTGTGGTGCTGCTTTAAGTATTGGTTTAGTGCTAGATTAAATTGCCCTGTAAATTTGCATATAGATATTTCCATAACATGAAAATTTGTAAATCCAAATTAGTTTGAGCAGATACTTAATTTCTTCCTTGCACTGATGATAACAAAATGCCATTTGCAAGACACGCACAACACACATTGATGCAAAACTAAATTTATGGAAATACTCATATGCAACAAGGAGTAGCTTGCAAATTCAAACAAAATGATTGTTAGCATGTGATGAACAGCATTCATTCAAAAGCCAACAAAGACAAGTCATTGTCAGCTACTGAATAGTGTATATGATTGTCCTGTAAATCAGTTGAAACAGTTTCTGATGAGAGTCTGTCTCATTAAATTCACTTCAAAGATATCAAACATGTAAAACTCACTCAATATTCTGAAAACCACGATTGCCTCCATCCGAGCCAGAACTCTTTGCACGAATGGCATTGTTTGAACCAGGTCGACCATCCCATGAATTATGACGACGATGGGCACTGAGTTTCTCTGGTACATTGTCTCCTATTCGACGTTTATCCAGTTCTTTACGAATTGAATCAGGTATACCATTTTGTATATCCTAAAACATAACCTTTAGTACCCTTCAGATTTCCAGATTGTTCTGCACACTTTTTGATCCATTGGATTTGTCCACACATTTGGAGATCCACCACTGTCATCTCTATTGAGCCCTTTGCCCAAGTTTGTTCCAATGGGTCCAGATTGAATTAATGGTGACCT
>JARJDV010006027.1:0-19145 GCA_030264675.1 Anaulacaspis nigra | reverse complement strand
GCCGAAAAGGAAGAATATGAAGAAAAGTATCAACAACTAAGCAGAGTGTGCAGCTCAATAATGGCCAAGTTACATCAAGGCGCACAACCGAACCAGTCGTGTGGTCAACAGTATGGTGGTTTTGGAAATCGTCCTGGTCCAACTGTTGAAGAAGTCGACTAAATTTTCTATTGCAAATAATTTGTAAATATTAAGTAATATGTTATTCCTCAAGTAAATAAGACTGATAGAATTGTTTCCGATTAATATTAAATAATATATGTATTTATATAAATTTCTAGCATTGACTACAAACACATTTCCCATATAATTACCTTTGATACCTTTGTATCTTTTAAGTTATCCATCCTATATTTTCTCCTTTAATGACGATTTTGCTTAAATACAATGTACACTAGCCTAAAAAATTGTGTTGAAATTAAAAATGTAGTTTTGCCGTGCATTGCCTAAAATTCAGGCGCAATAGTTTGCTGGTTAAACCCGTACAAACCGCTAGTCCCCGGCAGAACTTTGCCATACTTCTGATTAATTATTTTCCTGGGCCGGGTTAATGAGCTCGCTTTTCATTGCTATAGTTAAAACTGAAATAAAAAGCAAGATCAAAGGCGACCTGAAACAAAATACAGGATTAGTAACATTACCTTGCTACGACGAGGAAGCGATGATTAAAAATCCCATGGTGCACCGCGGTGGCTGACTTTGATTGGATTATCCTTGAATACTTGAGATCTTCCCGGTTTAATTGGAAGCGCATTTTAATTACTGATCAAATCACAACTGATTTTCGATCTCTGTCAATTTATACAATATTATATTTTTCAGTTAATGTAACATTATTGTTAGACGTTCCTTTAAAATTAAAAGATTTCTACAAAGAAGAAACGAATGCATTAAATATGATATATTTCAAATAATTGATGATACAAATCTAAGTCATTCCAGCCATGGCCATATATGCGAGTAATATGCATATTCTTGCGGTCTGTGAATGTATACAATAAACAGAAAGAGAATCCAATTAGTACTTGACCATTAGTATGATTCTTGTCTCTTCAAAGGCAGTTTATATTGAAAGCATTCCTGCTAATAAAAAATAACCAGATTAGTAAAAATTAGATTTCAATGATTGGTGTACTTATCCTTTATAGTGACACTTCATCCACAATCTCAGTAAATAAAAACAACTAGATTAGTACTTGATCATTTGTTTAGTGTGCTGTAACAAAACCTCGGAGTTATTCCTGCTAACAGAAAAATGATTGAATATTTTAAGTTTAGGAATGTTTGCTAATACAAATCCCACTCGTTTAATCTGTGGTAAGTATTTGGGTTCTTCGGATCTCTGCATTTTGTTCGTACTAATGATTTCTATGAACAGAAAGTAACTAAATTAGTAATTATTAGGTTTGAACGATAGCTGAGACTTATCTTTAGTAGTGACACTTAACCTTGGATGATTGTATAGTTTCTGTGAATGAAAAGAATCAAATTAATATTTGATTATTTATTTAGTGTTCTGCTAGAAAACCTTATTCCTGCATGCAGTGTGTTGGAGCTACTTCTGCTAACAGAAAACAATGGGATTGAATATCTTAAGTTTAGAAATGTTTGGTAATACAAATCCCAATGCGGTAATCTATGGTCAGTAAACGGGTCCTTCAGACCTCCGCCTTTTCTTCGTACATGATTTCTATGAACAGAAAGTAAACGAATTAGTAAATGTTAGGTTTTAACGATCGCTGTTACTTATCTTTTATAGTGGCCCTTTATCCTTGAACTATTATATAATTTCTGTGAATGAAAAAAATCAAATTAGTACTTGATTATTTATTTAGTATGCGGCTAAAAATTCGTACTCCTCCACGCAGGGTGTTGGAGCCATTCATGTGAACAGATAACAAAGGAAATGAATGTCTTAACTTTAGATATGTTTCGTAATACAAATACCATTATCTTGATCTATGGTAAGTATATGGGTCCTTCGGATCTCCGCCTTTTCTCCGTAATAATAATTTTTATGAATGGAAAGTAACAAAATTAGTAAATGTTAAGTTGAAACTTATCGCTGATACTTATCTTTTCTAGTGGCTCGTTATCCTTGGATGATTATATAATTTCTGTGAATGAAAAGAACCAAATCAGTATTTCATCATTTATCTTGTGTGCACCTGCAAATCATTTTTCTTCCACTTAGTATGTTTGAGTCATTCCTGCGAACAGAAAAGAAAGGTAATGCAAATCCTGAGCGCTTCAAATAGTGTGTTAGAATAATTCCTACCAAGTTTTATAAATATTTCGTGATTCAAATCCCAATGGATCTGGAGTAGATGATAATTTAAATCTCAATCCTTAATGACTTCTGAAACAAACAAAAACCATATTAGTGAATCTTAGATACGTACGACACTAATACTATCCATTAATTCCTCGTTATTGGATGCTCACACTATTTTTGTGAACAAGATGAAAGTTAAAGTTTCTTCATTTAAATAAACGGTGATACTAATCCCAATAAATTGACCCATTCAAAAGGCCTTCCCTATTCCTGATCACCCTATTCCAATTCGTAGAGTATTAACAAAGTCTCTTAATAATAAAATCCCACTTACCGGAATTAAGAAAACAAGGGTTATAAATCCTTCTGAAACCATTATTCCTCCTAATATCCAATAGATATCAACTTCCAACATAAAATTTCTGGAACATTAATAAACCTTGCTCTAACAGTGAATAAATAAAACAATTGAAAATAAAACAAAATTCATCGCCAACAAGAGCACACCTGATTTAATTACGCGTCAACAACTACTAATAATACATTCCACAACACAAGCGATAGGTGAAGAGTTCAAACATTCGCAAACAATTATACTCACGATGAGATTGTTATGGTACCAACCTTATTAGCATTGTTCTTAACACTGTAATGACCAAATGACCAACTCAGACATTATTTAGACACGTGTTATTTTTTATATTTTAAACAGTGTAAGACACTCGACAATTATTGATTTCATTGTTAGATCATATAATGTAAAAACAAAATTACGACTTTCAAAACTTTTAAACAAACTTCATCAGTTGAATAAAGTACACCTATTGAGCGAGAAAGGCCGAACAACGTTGGTTAGTGCACTCACAATATAGTAGAGGTGCTATCGCATGTCACTTGTTTATCAGCAAAGAATGATTGTTGATATTTCGCGGTACTTAATATTCTAAAAGTAATTGCCAAAAATCAGCAGTGATATTGTTTATAATGACTGACAAAGATTATGCACCTCTTAGTACAGCTTGTGTGCGTGCGTTACACGATAAACTATATGAAAAAAGGAAGTTGGCTGCTCTTGAGATAGAGAAGTAAGTACAAAGTATTATTGTTGCACAAGAAATAATTGATTATTCTTTTGTAGAATGGTGAAGGAGTTTCATCAAGTGAACAATAAACTTCAGATTAATCGTCTCCTGAAAGTATTAGGCCAAGATTTTGCAGCTTCATCAAATCCCCATGCAAAGAAAGGTGGATTAATAGGTCTTGCTGGTGTATCAATTGCTTTGGGAAAGGTAAAACAAAGACTAATAGGACAACAAGTGAGCTAAAGTTCAATTAATTTGTTAGGAGTCAGGGAGTTACATTGAAGATTTAATCAAACCAATATTAGCATGCTTCTCAGATGCTGACTTAAGAGTCAGATATTATGCCTGTGAAAGTTTATACAATGTGATCAAGGTAGCTAGAGGTGCAATTCTGCCCTTCCTACCTCAAATATTTAAGAAACTGAGTGTGATTGCTACTGATCCAGAACCAAGCGTTAAAAATGCGTCAGAGTTGCTGGATAGGCTGCTTAAAGATATTGTCACTGAGAGCAGTGATTTTGATCTGGATGGATTTATGCCCTGCATTAGGGAGAAGCTCTATGCTGGAGGGCATACAACTTTTTCACGACAGTTTATCATCTCATGGATAGCTGTCCTAGATGCAGTACCTGATATAAACCTAGTTTCCTATCTGCCAGAACTTCTGGATGGACTTTTTGTAATCCTGGATGATCCAAATCCTGAAGTTCAGAAAATATGTGAAACTGCTCTGGGTGAATTTATGAGAAGTATTAAAAGTGATCCAAGTGGCGTTGATTTTGCCAGTATGATAAATATTCTTATACTACATGCCCAAGAAAAAGGAGATTATTTAGTACAGGTAATTAGACAAATGAATAACTGATTGTTGTTTGAATTTTATCATTTAGTTTATGGCTATTACTTGGATAAAAGAATTTGTGCAACTATCAGGACCAACAATGTTGCCTTTCCTATCAGGGATCTTCAAAGCAATTCTGCCATGCTTGTCGTACGATTCGGACGCTCGGAGAAGTATCCTTAACGTTTATTTGCTTTTCTCTTTCTGGTTTTAATATTTAAAAATTACTAACTTTCTGTTTAATTGCTTTCGTAAAGTAGTTTTGTCAGCAATGTTGTCGGTATGTTAACTTGAGCTATTATCCTTCACTTAGTGACAGACATAAAAGAAACGGCCACTGCGGTCAATTTCACATTGATGAAATTGATCACGTTGAAGGATGAAGGCGACGGTGACGTGCGCACACAGAAAATTGATGTGCAATCGCTGGATTTAAAGATTGTACTCGATGTGCTCACCCAGTATTTGGCATACAATTCGGTGCAAACGAAAGTCGCAGTGTTGCGGTGGATACATCATCTCTATACGAATTTAAAGGATAAAATGAAGCATCATGTGTCGTCCGTACTGATTCCAAATTTAATACGCGCACTATCCGATTCAGCCGATGAAGTCGTACAGCAATGCTTGATTGTTATTGTTGATATTATTCGTTTACACGGTGCGTAATTCAATCAAACTATTGTTAGTTGTAAGTTTCATGTGTAATATTTGTGTTTAAGATTATGACGAAGCTGATTCAGATTCAATTGGCTATGATCAACTGGGCGAACGACATCCAACCGCCCTGCAATTTCTCGACAGTTTGGTCAAAACATTCGCCAAAGATAAGAGTTTGCTTGAAGAACGCGGCTCATTTATAATACGACAATTGTGCGCACTGCACAATTGCGAATTTATCTATTATCAGCTGGCACAAGTCACATGCACCAACAAAAATTTAAAGTTTCGAAGCATAATGGTTGAACATCTCAATATGATTTTGATGACGTCGCCGGAATTGTATGAAATGCGAAAGAAGTTGAAAAACTTAGACGATGCCAGAACTCGAAATTTGTTTGTAACTTTATACGATCTATGGTGCCATAATCCAGTTGCAACAATTTCGTTTTGTTTACTGGCCCAATGCTACAATCACGTTTGTGATTTGATTAAGTTATTGTATCCTTTTTCATAGCTTTTTAACTAGACAATTACTAACAGATTTTAATGAGTAATTTCCTTAATTTTGGCGTTAAAGAGGTGATATGGAAATCACTGTAAGCTATTTGATAGAAATTGACAAATTGGTACAACTGTTGGAGTCTCCAATATTCGCATGTAAGAATTTTATGTCATCCAAGAAGAATTACTAAAGTAATCATATTGTTCTTCAGATTTACGATTGGATCTGTTAGAAGTGCCATGTGATCATAATTTAGTACGGGCATTATACGGATTATTAATGCTCCTACCACAAACCGATGCATTCCATACACTCCGTACTCGACTAGCGTGCATTCCAAGTCTGCATTTGCAAGGCGATGCGCAGACAAAAATTAAACCGATACCGAAGCGTATAGCGAAAATGAATTTCGATAAATTGCTGCAGATATTCAAGGAGACGCAGCAGCAGCTGGAACAATATAAACGGGAACAACGACCCAAAGAGATATTGAATATAGATAGGGAACTAACTCCAAACGACTCCTAAGGACAGCAAGCCAAATTTTATGTGAATGTTTATACAACTATTTATAGTTATTACTTTTAATAAAGTTATGCAAGAGTTTACGTAGCGAATGGATATTATTTTATTCCGAGCATTGTAAAGATAACATGTTTCTTTCTTTCTTACCATCATTCGATCGCAGTGTTAGAATATAATGTAGAAAAATAAACAAATGCAAATTTATTCAGTGACCATTGGCTCCGCCTCGGATGTGAGTTCGAGCCGTCGCGGACCGTAAAGAAGTACGTACGCACAATGCCAATCACCGCCTCCAGACAGCTTTAAAATATCTTCAGTGGTCACTTGCGATACGGTATCATCATCGCACTTGATCCATGTTTCATTCGATTGCTTAACCCATCCAACGTAATGACCGCTGGATGACGAACGACCTCGATGTGTAAGAACTGCTTGAAGAGTGTAATATCCACTGTTGTTACTTCCCATGTCTAAAACACGAACAGCAATTAACACCATTCCATTTACGCGTTTGATTTTTATTACCGTCATCAAACGAATAAGGTGCATATTTGATATTCTTCGCATCGCCTTTGTTATTTTTATCGCTCTTATGACCTTTCGCTGCCGCTTGTTCAACAAGCGCATCTTCGCGTTCTTTGAACTTGGCACGCATCGGTGCAAGTTTCTCTTGCAAGTCGGCGGAGCACAGTTCGAACGCATCAAAGTCCATTGGGAATTTAACGTCTTTCAGGATTTTCGCGTTGATTGATTCCTTTTCTTTGTAGTAAAAGCGTACAAATTGGACCGTTAAATAAGCTGGCAAACGACTAATTTTTGCCGTTTTTGTATACACTGAATCCCTTTGTAAAATTTGAGACATTTTTGTTACTTGTTCTTGCATTCTCTGTAATAATTTAATAAATCAAAATTATGGATTAATAATGCTATAAGTAATACTTACAGATCTTAGTCCAGAATGCATGTACCTGACATCAGTAGATATGAAGCAGCTAAGCTGCAGAAATTCTTCAGTAGACTTTGTAACTTCTTCCTCTTCAGATTCAACACATTTCCATTCAACATCAAATGTTCCTCCAAAATATTGATCAATAATAGATCTAAAACATATAGTAAAGTCATATTTGAATTCACAATTTGACCAAGTGCTTACTTATAGCCCCTGGCAGCTGCTGCTTCACCAACTGCATTTTGTTGAGCAGGAAGCTTTTGTTGCAACATACGCACCATCTCAGTCCAACATTCATTGGCATCCTGTTGCACATAAACTCCATGATCTGATCTTTCTGCAAATCTAGGCAAGGCCTTGTGAAGTGCTTTAAGTAAAATCACTGGTGGTACTGATGCACCCTTATCCATGCTAATATACAGGTCCCTTAAGGCTGCTGTGATGGACTGTGCTGGAGAAACTAAACTAGCTACTGCACCAGAGTAGCTTTTTAAACCATCACATAATTCAGGCACTGTCTTCAAACATTGAACAGTTGCATTCATATAGCATGTATTCCCTAGATTAACAAGTCCAGCTGGAAGATCAAGCTAGAATTAATTGATTAATCAACAATATACATAAATGGAAGTACAGTAAAACATACAGCTGATGCAAGTTCATTTTCATTCATGTCCTCAACAAAGACAGTTTTCTCTACTGGTTCTGTGGGCACATCCTCCTCCTTGCTGCCCATTAAAAGGACAGGCATTCCATCTCTCAATTTGAATGAGCCCCAATCAGAATCCTTGAGTGTAACACCCTTTACCATCACCTTTTGTCTTTCTGGCTGAACACCAGTTAGTGCAAACAATTGCGCCTTGAACAACATTGGTGGTTCGTCGGTATTCACTTCTACATCGCCAAAAGTTTCCTTGCCCCATTTTACCTTTACTATAATGTTTAATGCGGAATTAATGAATAAGCAGAATTAGAAACGGAGTTAATAACAGCAAACGTCACAGAGCCGGCAATTGAGGTTAACTAATCTTAAATTTACCTTTAAAGTTAGGCATTGCGTTTCTTGATTAATAAAACTACCTAGTAAGAAAATATCACACTTAACAAGTACTGCAATTGAGTTGAAACGTGAAACAGACTGCTCTTTGTAGGTAAAACACGAATACTTAGGAGAACGTCTAGTCTAGACACTTGTAGGAAAATTACTTGTCATGCTTTAGGGAGGTAAACATTTAGGAAACACACTTAGTTACTTGGCGATCCGCACTACGCGCTATTAGGAAAATGGCAACGTTGCGGCATATTCCGTAAACACTTGTACACAAATTAAAAGTTGTTTTATAGAATGAAACATTATTGTATTATGTTATGCAAGAAATACAGAACATGCTTATCTAATTAAATTACTTCTCCAGCTCATTTAACAATCCCAGTATAAAACTACCCAAGTCTTCATCTTGATTTGTCCATGATACCAAAACACTTTTTTGATTTTCATTATCACCCTCAACTTTAATTAAAACTGATTCTACAGATATAGAGCTATCTGTTAAGGTAACATTCCAATGTGGTAACATTTCCTTAAAAAGCTGATGCAGTTTCTTCGCCGTGGCTGTCACTGGACCTGAGTCATGCAATTGTATGGTAGACGTAAAGCGCAAGATGTGTCTTTTAATGCCCGCTTCTTTACACGCTTCATCAACATTCATTAAACAAACGGCATTATCTTTTACAACCAGTACGCCATGTAAAGTTCGCCGACGTTTTTTATCCGGCGGCAACGCGCTGAAATTCCTAGCTTCTGCCTTCAACAACGGCAATGAAACATCAATCGGAATTTTTACTTCCGTATTTATCACACAAGTTTCTCCATTTGCCGGATTATAACAATTGACGTTAAACTCCTGCTTGATTTTCTCCTTAAGAAATTCCATTTTCTCAGCTTCACCATGTACAAGCATCACATTCTTTGGTTCACAATACTGAATTAATTGCATGATGCCTTTCGCATCCGCATGCGCTGAAAACGACATGTATTCGACGGACATTTTTACTTCAACAATTTGCCGATTTTCAAATTCAATTTTCTTTGCCCCATTAAGAATCTGACTACCTACTGTGCCTTGAACACAGAAGCCAGGCATAATCACCATGTTATTTTCATTTGGTGCCCATTTTTTAAATATCTGCAAACTTAAACCAGCATGTAACATGCCTGGTGTAGCAAATACAACCATTGGGCCTGGATTATCAATAAATTGTCTATCAAATGGTTTGATATGCTTGAATTCAAACATGTTTCTGTGCACAAAAGTCTTTCTGATTTTCTGATTTGTCCATGTAATGAACATTTTGTAATAGTTATTTGCCTTATCAGTCAGACCAAGAGCAAAATAAACAGGTGCTTTCAAATTCATTCTTTCCCAGTATGTCTCTAACAAAATGCACAATTCTTGTGCTCTGCCAAGAGCAAATACTGGAATTAAAACTTTGCCACCTTTTTCAACACATTCATGTACCTTCTTGAGAAAATCTCTTTCTCTGCATCTTTTTGAATCTCTTATGGTTGTTGCATATGTGGATTCACTAATGAGTAAATCAGGCCTGCATTTATCAATCCATGCAGCACCTAAATGTCTATCTGGTGTCATGTTATAATCACCAGTGTATACAATTGATTGAGATCCAACCCTTACCCAAAACATTGCAGCTCCTAATACATGACCTGCATAGTATGCCTTAATTTCTAACTCATTATCAACCATAACTGATTGATGCAAAGTGACAGCAACCACCTTCTTCATGCAGTCTTTGATCATTTGAGATGTGAAGAAGTTTTGTTCACCTTTGCGCTCTACAGATACTTTCCTCATGTCCTCAAGTAATAGTGGAGCAATTGCTTTTGTGGGATGAGTCATGTATATTGGTCCATTGTAACCAACCATTTCAGACATGTATGGTAAAGCGCCACAATGATCCAAATGAAAATGCGAAATAATAACACAATCTATGTGTGAACTAATTGGCCCATCTTGGCTTATAAATGAGAAGTCTGGAAAACGTCGCTCATCATTGTAACCCATGTGCATACCACAATCAAGCATGATGTTCTTGCCGCCCATGGCAAGTAAAATGCAACTTCGACCCACATCCTGACCAGCCCCCAACGGCGTAATTTTTATATCCGGCATGGTGTACAATAAAAAATCACTATTGAATACTCAAAACGGAGCAATGTTCACCATAGATCACTATTGATTACAACTTTTTCTCCTGGGTAGTCACTGTTGCTAGTTGTTTTTGCGCATTTTTGTAAATTCTGTAGACAATTTGTTTGGTTATGTTATGAAAGAAGCAAATGGTGATGGGTCTAGAGCGCTTTTGCGGGAATTATGATAATTATAGGTAGGTTGTTTGAATTAAACTTATGTGTTGTGAGACCGTAACTCGCTTAATACCCCAACAAAATTTTGAATAATATATTTTCGAAGTGTAGTAGTGTTAACATTGTAGTATCATTGTCAAAAACTTATTAGTTATTAAATTTGAATATGTGGTTGCTTGAATGCTTTTCAATCCTACCGCGGAGCGTCTCTTTTCAACACGACGAGCCATTGCCATTTATCTAATTTACCCCTGTCTCAATAGTCAGTTATAGCATACAAATTATTATTATTAACTCAAACCGGTATTAAACAAAATACAAAGTCTGTGACATCCATAACACAACGGTCATAGTTGCGATAACGTATATTAGAAGTACTAAGTGTTGCCTAATATTCAATAAACATATGTATAAGCAACCTGAAATTTCAATAACAGCAAAATTAGTAAAATTTTATTACTTTTAAAATTATTATTTCATATTAATTCATTAACACTTGAAGAATCATAATTAAATAGTAGATATAAAGGGCAAAAGGATTTTAAAAAATTTATACTGACAGTGATTTACTAATAAGGAGAATATTGAAACATGATCAATGATTTGAATGGCTTTACTGTAATTTCATAACGTGGTATATCAAATATAAAATCCTAATAGAGATATACCGCAAACACGACAACCACCGCAAATATTGTGCTCTGAAAGAATAAAGATGTTTAAAATAAAATATTAAACAATATAATGGTATCTAACATTCATAAAAACCTCACTCGTGTATCCATCAGTTTCAGAATCCCATAAACATCTTAATCCGGATTTAACGCCAGCTCCTTTTAATTCACCAATTGTTACTTGTACAATATGCTTGTAGCGCTTCATGCGCAACTCTAAAATCACCGTTAAATAAACTCAATATTAAATATCTACTTTGTTAATACTTTACCCCTAATATCCTGACTGACGGAATTTGCTATTTGTATAGTCCATTTCTTAGCGCTATCACTGTCATATTCTTTACCTTCCAAGGTCTCAAATAGCACTGTTTGTATTATCTCCTTAATGGGAGTTTCCTTAAATCTGAGATATTATATTAGGCAATAGTCTTACAAAGTTTAAACAATGATATTGCCTTACCTCTCTTCTAAAGTTGGTTTTATTACGTACGAACTTTGAGGCAGTATCGATTCATGGCTGCTGGGTTTCTTCACTTCGACCTCTTCTTCATATGACATTTGCTCCTCGTCTAAACTATCCATTTTCGTTTTTGCGATATTAATCAAGAAACTTATTATTTGAAAAGTGAATTTCACGGCTTTGATAATGTATTCAGCCGATATTGTATAATAACTGGAGTGTGATTCCTTCTGCAGTTAATCCCTGACAACTGATAATTTTGATGTTATTGTCATTTAATGCAATTTCGTGTTTGCAACATGATGGTTTGTTTATTAGCGATATCCACCTGTTGTCATGGCGATTCATGATACAAACGCGCACACGCCTGTTAAGCAAAAATGTGAAGAATTATTAATAATCATTTGGCATATCCTTCAAATTTCGCTAAAATTATCAACCAATCGCCGCGATGCAAGAAAAATGCAAAATAGAATTTCTAATTCGTATTTGAAATGTTAAATTTTGGAGATTGTTGCGATTATGATATGAAATGATAATAAATTACCGATTACAGCGCCTGCTATAGTAAGTGACTAAATATAACTCTTTCCTTATTCGATTACTGCTGTTGGCTCTTTTGTGTCTTTGTTTGATTATTAGCTCCTCTAGTGAATGTGTGAGATTACCAGACGATGACTTCGCACTCGTGGAGTGTCCACTTATTTGGATTAATAAAAACACAAACGGAATGCGTCGAATCAGATGTTTTATAATTCAGTGATAGCTGTTCGCAGTTTGCTCGCTAAGGAACATTCGGGATAAATGGGATGACTGCGATTTAGTGGGAAAGTGTGCGTACGTATGCGAATTCGGCACATGCGTACCAAACGTGAATACATTTAAGATTTGCGCGACGCGAAAACAACGAGCGCGTGAAAATAGCGAATAAGATAGTTATAAGAATGTATTCGCGCAATACGGATGTGCACGCAACATGAGTGACTCCAGAGAAACTTTGAAGACTTTGGTGTACAACGCCGCCAAAGAAGACTACTCACTTCTCTTCTTATATTCCATGCTGAATAATGGCTATACGAAGGGGGATATCGTTGAATTACTTAATGAGGTAATAGGATATTTATTGCAAGGATAACGCACAAGTTAGTTCATAACCTCGTGTCTGATATCCAACATTTCGCACGTTGTATGTGTTATTTGCGTTACTATTTCGGTTCATTGCTTAAACATTCTTTGTGTAAAAGTATATTTAGAACACAATGCGTATGAATGCGCATGTTTTCGACTTGTTTTTGTGAACTTTGTTGCAATCTGGATAGACAACAACATGCCATGGTTTACAAGTCAGATTGTTTCAGCCGTATTATGAAAAGGACTTTAGTGGTCAATGCTGCACACCGCTCATAGTGGCTGCGAAGCATGGAAACCATAACGTTGCTAAAGCAATAGTTTGTAAATTTAAAGTTAATCTTGAAGTGGAAGGCGTTGTTAAGTTTGATGGATGTATTGTTAAGGGTGCCACAGCTCTTTGGTGCGCTGCGGCCGGAGGTAAATTGCTTATAAAAATGTTTGTTCCACCTTTCATTTCAAATTATGCGTAGGTTTCTTGAATGTCGTAAAAACATTGGTCAAAGCTGGAGCTCGCGTTAATCATGCAACACAGACAAAGTCCACGCCGGTACGTGCTGCGTGTTACGACGGAAGGCTGGATATTGTAAAATATCTTGTGGATCACAAGGCGAATATTCACACTCCAAACAAGTATAACAATACATGCTTGATGATAGCGTCTTATAAAGGTCACGTCGATGTGGTGAGTGTGACGAGAATTTTATGATTACAACATGTGGATAGATATTCATTGCGTTTAGTTATAGGTGAGTTACCTTTTGGAGTGCAATGCAGATCCAAACGTGAGAGCACTTTGCGGTGCGACGGCACTTCATTTTGCTGCGGAATGTGGACACTTGGCGATCGTAGAGAAATTAATGAAATACAACGCAGAAGTGTGTTGTGTAAATGACTCTGGAATGACCCCACTGAAGGCGGCGGCCGAACGTGTTCGAAAAGATGTAGTAGAATATATAATTAGTAATTATCCTCTCAGTAAGGAAGATCAAATCGAAGCGCTGGAACTCTTAGGCGCGTCGTACGCTAATGATAAGGAAAATTACTCAGTACAGATGGCTTATCATTATTTAGAGCGTGCTATCGAACTAAGGTAACCACTTTCTCCTTGGTTGTTAACTTGCGCTCATCGTTGTCTCTTCATCCTGTAGGTTTAGTGATGAAAACAATGTGATACCAAAGATTTTATTAAAACCCGTACCGGCGTATGAGAATTGGGTTGAGACCAAATCGCCTGACGAACTACGCGTTCGACTCTCGGGGAACCCGAATGCTATCCACATGGAGTCGCTTGCAATTCGCGAACGTATCCTAGGAGAAAACAACGCCGATCTTCCTCATCCGATTGTTTATCGGGGAGCTGTTTTCGCTGATTTGGCACGTTTCGATCGCTGTGTGGAATTATGGCTGCATGCAGTGAACTTACGTCAGACAAACAACGTAAATGTGTCTAAAGACTTACTGCGCTTCGCTCAGGTGTTTTCGCAAATGCTGCACGTCGGTGTGGAAGTTGCCTATGAGAATTTGGTGGCTGTTATGAAATTAATCGTCACTGAACTGAAACGCAACAAGTCGAAACTGCGTGAACCCGATCAAAAAGACGATCCGGAGATCATCGAGCAGGATTACTACAGTAATATTAATACTGCACTCTATCTCATCGCAATCCTTGCGAGAATACTCAATGCTTCGAAAGACGATGCGGCGGACATTCATCGACATGTTTACGAATTGTGCAGGATGTCATTGGTCAATCACATGGGTCAAACGTTGCTGCACATGGCTTGCAACGCAGAAACACCTGTTGATGATTTTCACATAGCTGATATTTGTAAATTTCCTTGTGCCAATACTGTTGCTCTCCTACTCGAATGCGGCGCGAATGTAAATATCACGGATATCGCAGGGAATACACCGTTACACGTGATTGTTACCTACCATAAAGCGATTTCAGATTTCTCCACGCTACATGCGATAATAACGAAGCTGACAGAAGCTGGTGTACATTGCGATAGCGTCAATCATAATGGAGACACTGCGATAGATGTTGCTGCGACTGGTATGTAATACCAATTCTTAGTTTTCTCTTGAAATATTCATCTAAATTAAATTTCAGGCGTGGCAGAGATCATTCTGAAGTCACTGATGAAACTTTGCCTGAAGTGTATAGCTGCGCGAGTGGTAAAAAGGGAGCGAATTGCATATCGGGGTCTTGTTCCCAACGAACTCGCAAAATTCATCGAACTTCACGGCCCACCTGACTTTAACTATGATGAAGATTGATGTTTACCATCACGACTGCACTAGTTATCATTTCATTCATTAGTTGCATTATAAGTTCTAACAAAGTCGATTCTGTTAACTTTACGTTAATTTTATCCTCAGCGAATTATATTTTAGAGACAAGGACAAATGATATTTTTTCAAAGCTTGCTTGACGTTGAAGATGACTTATTTATTTTGATTCAACTGTAAAAAGAATTTCGAAGCAAAAATGTACGAGACTTTATAAATTGTTAAAAGCTGTAATAAAATGTTTTACAATTAACGATCGAAGAGCATTATTATTATGGCAATAATTTTATTACTTTTTATAATATAATAGTTATTGTATAACTATTTTAGTAAATGCAAGCAGTCTTTTATATTGCTTAAATGTTTAATGTTGTCTAATGTACAACATTCGTGTAATAATCTCGATCAAGCATTTAATCCGTATCTCACTAGCTTTTATTTAAATTATAAATGACACATGATAAAGCGTCCTGCTTTGCGAAAGATTTGTTAGCGAACAATTTAATTAATCATTGCTTTGCAATCAATTACAAATCGTTCAAGTCTTGCGTGGGTTCTTTGTGAGCTAGATACAGTGTGAGAATACTTGCTAAAGCACTCACCAGAAAGATTACGTCGAACCAACGGTGATAAAAATTGAATTGAAGATCACCCAGCACTTGCGTGATAATCGTCCGGTATTCTTGAGGCATAGACATGCGTAATAAGAGCACCGAAGATAGAAAATACATCCCCATCAATTGAGCCAACAGCAACACGATAATATTTGAAGATTTACTCGATGATATCTTATTGAAAAACTGCGAAATAAAAGGGCATAAGACTGCATTTGTAGTGAGTATTGAAATTGTACCTTCGTTAGTGTTAAAAGAAGACCTCTGATTGATGTGATCACGATACAACCAACAAGGATAAAAGAAATGTGTTGTGACCAAAAATTCACGTCAATGTTCAACCCCATCCAATGAACAGCAATTTCTATACCGCGAGTCACGATGTCTTTCTTTCCCACACGATCGAAAACGATATTGATTGTGCACTAAAATATTATTAATTAATTGATAATTGGAGGACACATCATAATAACTACGTACAATAAATATTTTCCATAGACAATACATTGAAAATATATATCCTAAAAAGTTGAAATATTTTCCTTGCCATGTTTTCGACCATTCAATTCGTTCCAACATATTGTGCTTCTCATGGGCTTCTAGAAAAAGCTGTCTACTTAGTTCTTCCAATCCAGCAATTTCCAACTTTAATTGGGAGATATCTATATAGTAATTAATGTGAATTATTAATCATACTCATTATTACGGGGGAAACTTACTTTCTTGACCTCTTTTTGAGCCAATTGAATTAAACATACTCCATATACCTTTCCTACCTATACTAGTTTCTGAACTCTTCTCTAGACTTTGTCTTTTTGCAATAGCAATTTTTTTCTTTTTCATAACAATCATTTCCATTGTTTGCATAAGTCGTTTCTCAACTGTCGCAACATCAGCGTTAGAAACTTCTCTTATAAAATACGTCATATTTGTATATGGATAATTAACAGCACCAAATCCAGAAAGCAGGGCCATCACAGTAACTCCAATAACACCAATTCTTGATACTAGTTGCTCTATGCACAATATGCCCTGTTTTGGGTTTAGTATTGGGAATGGTTCACCAATCTTCCAGAATATAGTTAAAAATATTATCCATACTAATATGGTTAAATGTTTTATATAGTGAGCTTTAACTGCAATTAATTCCATATAAACAATAACAGAGTATTTATCATTTATAAATAAAACTCACCAAAACTAATATTGCTGATACATGAATAAGAAATATACAATGGATTAAGAACTATTACAACAAATAGCAATGAATAAAGTATCACTGACCAAAAGAATGATCTGGAGCTGTAATAGAACACACATTTAGCACACATCTCATTAACAAAAATTGTTTGTCATTACCTTGCTTCTAGCCAATTAAGAATCTCAAAAATTATCAATTCAAACATAGTACATGACAGCATCAATGTGAATGAAAATATTAGATATACTAATACATGTCGCACTTCATAGTCTTTAAACAATTGTTTCATAAAGAATGTACGAGCACCAAGGAAAAATATTACCTATAAGTATTTGTTAATAAAATTCTTAACAATATGATAAATAATAGACATACCTGTGATATCAAAATCACAATCACGTCTTCCAAAAAGGCCATCGTTGTCGTTTATTAGCAATTAAATTAACTTATTAGTATGTTTACATTTTGTGAGCCTCCTTCACCGCACTATTCTACACAGAGCCAAGTGGAGACAAGTTGGAACTTGAAGATTTTTGTTTAGGTTAGAAAATATTCGCTGATGTCAAAATATCTTAAAACTTAAACTTCTTTGATTAATTCAGTTGTGAATTAAACTAATACATTTAATACTACGATTTAAGTAACTAAATTCAAATTAGTTAAGAAAATAATAAATATTTATGATTCTCCAACGTGGAAATAATATAGATGGCTCTATAAACTAGCTTACCAATATTTTTGAAACTTTTCCAATTTGAATCAGATTTCCTTTTTCTATCTAGTGGGGTATACTTATTAAATTGCAACATACGAAATGATTTATAAACTTATTATTTTAATTATTTATATGTATGTTATGATAAAATCAATATATATATTTAGTATTTACAAAAAATACACCATACAGTCGCAGCAGTTAAATTGTTTGGCGACTAAGATTATCTGACGACAAATCACACGTTTGTATAAAGCATATTTCAATCCTTTTAAACTAATGAATTCACTTCTAAGAAATTTTAATCGTCAAGTATTTTGATTTTATTACGATCCTCTGCCGAGCATTCAAATATATTTTCCTACGACTAACGAAAAACGAAGCAAATTATATCGAGCTGAAACAAATGAATTGTAATATTAAGGCAAATTATCGCTCGCCATAGACAGACAGTCAGATTGATACAGCTTCGTGTTTCAATGAATAATATGATCTTTTCAAAAGAAAAGCAAAACTTAATAATTGTTTGTAACGCAGGGTTAATATGCCGTAATAACTATGGAGCAAGAGCAATTATAATAGTAATTAATATAACGTGATTAATAATAAAGTCATTACGCAGCATTGCTCAATTTGCATTCATTCCCATTCACAAGTGTACATTCAAAAAATATAATCTTAGACTTAATAAAATCTTCATAAATCAAAAACAAATCTTCATAATACATATTCTTATAATCCAACAAATTACCAACACAATGTTGATTGCTATTATCTTATCAATTTCTCTTCTAGCTAATATGTTCTTAGTTTTTTTTGTCATCTATAATGTTCTTGTTTGTCTTTCATTTGTTTCCTCCGCCTCGACCATTACGCTGCTACAGAATACATTTTCACTCTATTGTGTCTATTTGCATAATACTTTATAGATTATAATCTATCATCTTTGCAACAAATTACCGTGATTGTGTAACGTTACTTTAAAATCGTATTCAATTACAATTCTCCGCCGCTGCATCTCCGTAAATGAATTCTGTAACAGGCTAATTATTTGGGTACAATAACTTACATTAAAATTCAACTTCGAATCGCCGAAGAGAGCATGGATTTCAGTTGAATTTCACTTACGTCAGATATATACTTGATATAGGTTTTACGCTTGCATTAACAGTCAATTTATAACTATCTCTTTCTGTACATCATTCTAACTAAATTGTTGGTTGGCCTCATCTCGTGCATTTGCAACATTCATGGCAAATCAAATATGCAACACTTATTACACATATTATATTTGTCGTTTTTTTCACACACTTAAATCGTATTGTTCATTAAAATCTTACAGCTCGTATTCGACATCCAATTAGCAATTACATGCTTGCATCTCAATCGTTAAGACAAATAATTGTTTAATAGAGTGATGTCAACGCACTTCTGCTCGACGGAAATTATTGCACACAAAATTTGACCTTCTTATTCGAAATCAACGTGCATGCTTTGCTTGCTTCAATCCATTTTGAAAAAATACAATATATAGACTTCAATTACTTGCTTTTTTTTGATTATTTTGAATGCTAAATAGATAACGAACATAATAAATGCACAATAAATTGCGTTGGCGGTTATGAATTTTTGCGGCCATTGTTTGAATTAGTTCGGTAATTAATTAGCAGTTAATGAATCACATTTATACACCGTTAGTTTTCGTATCATAGTTTATCTTCCATGTAAATACATATTACTTTATCTTTAAAATCTTTGTTAAAATTGTAAATTTGTAAATTGTGCATTTCATTTTTTCCCTTTTATAACAACAATGAATGTTATTTTTCATGC